>CAKAOH010006835.1:0-11046 GCA_916701665.1 Sebastiscus tertius
CTCCCCTTTACAGACATGCCCACTTTATGATAATCACATGCAGTTTGGGGCAAGTCATAGTCAAGTCAGCACACTGACACACTGACAGCTGTTGTTGCCTGTTGGGCTGCAGTTTGCCATGTTATGATTGGAGCATATTGTTTTATGCTAAATGCAGTACCTGTGAGGGTTTCTGGACAATATCTGTCATTGTTTTGTGTTGTTAATTGATTTCTAATAATAAATATATACATACATTTGCATAAAGCAGCATATTTACCCACTCCCAATTAATTTGCGATTGACTATGGACAATCGTGCGATTAATCGTGATTAGCTATTTGAATGGATTGACAGCCCTGGTAATAATCCCTCATTGCATCGGAACACTGCAAATTCACTCATTCAACTTCAGGAGAGTACAGTGGGTCAGAGCTGAAGCAGTGGGGTCTGACAGTTATGTAATAATTGAACTATTTGACTGTATTTTTTCTTCAACCTTAGTTTAACTAACCTGGAGATCTGTTGACAACCTGTCTGATTGTCTGATGTTGACCAGTTAAACTTCCTTTAAGCCGTGGCACTGCATTCCCAAGGTCTAAACATGGCAAGTGCAGTGTTAACATTACTGAGAGGAATGATGGTTTTTTAACAGTGTCCCAAAAATGTCAAAATTTCCTGTCAACTCACTTTGAAACTCAAATGTTGAGTTTCCTCAGCATGCAGTCCTGATAAAAGTATAATGAACCGTACAGAAGCTGGTTTATCAGACCAAAGCTGAAGTGTTGCTGTTGCTGCAGGCCCAATAAAGAGCAGTGTGCAATTTAAAGAAACTCTGTCATCCGCATTTGAAAAACCTGCCTGGACATGGACTCTGAAACAGAGCCAGCAGTGAGTGTGTATACCTGCGTCTGACAGGTCCCAGTGAAACAGGCTCATTATCAGCACTCACAATGAGTTGAAATTCTAAGTTTTGACATTATTTTGTCAAGTTCCCCCCAATTTTCGATTTGGGATGGACTTTAAACCTTTTTACTGTAACTTTAAGTACACAGCTGAAGGCTAGAGTTGCATGTTTTGGCTGGAGGCGGTGGGGGAGCTGGCCTCTGGCCCGGAAGCTACAAATTCCAAGTTACAAGCTGCTGTCAGTCGCGTCCAGGTTCAGTAAAAGTCCGGAGAGCTCAGAGAAACCTGCAGGGAAATATGCCAACCCGCGTTTTAACACCGAAGGAAAGTGCTCCTGTTAATGACAGCTGGGAGTCTGTGGCTCCACACACAAGTGGTGTGTGAGTGTGTTTGTTTGTTTGTGTGTGTGTGTGTGTGTGTGTGTGTGTGAAACCACTGTACACCAACAGAATGATGTATAGGTGTCATTGTAAGACGGCCACTCCCATTAACCAAGCCTTACTCGCTACATAACCTTGAGAAGTAGCTCACACTGTATGGGAAGCATCCAGGATTGTCTCCTGCATGTTGGATGAGACAATCCCATGGATTACTGAACGGGCCAACTGGGCACAGGCCAATGGGCACAAATTTTCAGGCCCCCCCCCTGGCCTTCAGCTACAGAATAACATTCAAAGAAACACGTGCCAACCAGGAAGAGACACAAAATGACCACAAAGAGACACCAAGCAACTACAAAGATATGCAAAGAGACTCAAAATTACCACAAAAAGAGGCAAAACGGTTGAACATACTGTAATAAAGTGCAGTAACTATTTTTCAATTTTCAAACTGAGGCGGTTGTATCGAGTCAACCAGTAACATATCCTGTCCACTAACAGCCACACCCTTGGAAAAGATGTAAGTCTTTAATAATAAGCGGTGGAGGCAGATGGCGGCCCACCCAGAGCCTGGTTCTGCCTGCGGTTTCTACCCGTTAAAGGATAAACGTTTTTCCGTGC
Source organism: Sebastiscus tertius (assembly GCA_916701665.1). Taxonomy (NCBI): domain Eukaryota; kingdom Metazoa; phylum Chordata; class Actinopteri; order Perciformes; family Sebastidae; genus Sebastiscus; species Sebastiscus tertius. Next base: position 1,887 of record CAKAOH010006835.1, read on the forward strand.
CACTGTCGCACCTGGGGGATCTCTTGTTGGGTCTCTAAATTATAGAGTACGGTCTAGACCTGCTCTTTATGAAAGTCAAGTCAAGTCTGACTGCTGTGATGCAACGTGACTTTTACCTCATCATGTTCATTGTTTATCTGTGACACGTTGCTTCAGAACCACGGACAGCGCTGTTTGCTGTGTGAAGAGACAGCATTCGTAGGTGCAGCGCTGTTCGTAGTACTGAGACGGTGGAGGATTAATAGAGACAACTCGGTTTCTTAGTTGGGTTTCTTAGCCAGCTTGCTTTTCGTGGTTGTAAAGAAAGGGTGTTTCTACGTGTCTCCCCCTGCTTATTTGACAGAGAATCATTCATAAATTCAAAATATATTTAGCCCTCTGATAGTGCTAAGTCCTTATGTGAGTGCTACTAAATGGATTCTTGTCATGGTCCTGGGTTTATGTTAGTTTGTTTCCGGTTTTTAGTTTGAAAATCCTCTCTTCTTGTGTCTTTGTCTGGTTTTACTTCCTGCCTTTGTTTGTTTTCATGCCTCTTTGATTGTCTGTCCTGACCTGATCGGTTTCACCTGTCCCTGTTTAGTTCTGCACTCACCTCACCTCCTGCTCACCTGTTCTCACTTTCCCAGTTAGTCATGGTGCCTTCAAATGAAACTTGTGAGCTCCTGTTTACAACACAGGAAGTGGTGTACACGATATGCTTGCCGTTCAAGTGGTCATGAGAACACCCCTGCTAAGCAACGGCAATATTTATGTTACTGTCGGCATCTAGAAGCCACAGAGGCTAACGAGAGGGAGGCGTTCATATGGACTCTTCTCGTAAACACGGTAAACACGGTAAACACGGTAAATACGACCCCATTTGAAGGCACCATCAGTCACTATTTATAGAGCACCACCTCTTGTTCTTTGTTCTTTGTCGGTTGGTCTTTCGGAGTGTATGGAGTTTTGTTTGTCTGTCTCCTGCCTGCATCTTGGACTCTCAGTTTGTAAGCCTTTTCATTAAATAAATATCTTCGTTGAATCTGGTCGTCTCCACATTTGGGTCCTTCCTGCCTGTTGTGCTCCGTGCACCGTGATAATTCTTTGATTTTGAAACAGTGGCCTTATGCTGCTGCTGCCGTTGTTGTTATTTAGCCTAAAACAATGTTGTGTAACTACTCAATACTCATACATCAGTAATATAGGCCTATGTCTGCGGTCCATGGGTAGGAGCATTAGCAGCTTGCAGTGACAAGCCTCGACACCAACACCACCCCCAGTCAGCACACACCTGTGGAGAGTTAGCCTATAATGGTCGCTGCATACTAAGAGCATCTGGATACAATGTGTTTCATGGTTAACTGCATTACTTAGCAGCTTGTTTAAATAGCTGCTAATGTACCAGTCCAGCTTCCAAGCATGTGGGAATGTGACGGGTGTGTGTGTGGGTGTGTGTGTGTGGGTGTGTGTGTGTGTATGTGTGTCTTTTAAAGGTCCCATTTCATGCTCATTTTCAGGTTCATACGTATTTTGTGTTTCTACTAGAACATGTTTACATGCTGTAATGTTAAAAAAAACTTTATTTTCCTCATACTGTCTGCCTGAATATGCCTGTATTCACCCTCTGTCTGAAACGCTCCGTTTTAGTGCATTTTGACGGAATTGCAACGGAATTGTGTTGCTAGGCAACAGCTTGGGTCCATGTTTACTTCCTGTCAGCTGATGTTATTTACATACACTTCAACAGGAAATAAACTGGGACACATTTAGAATGTTTACGTTTAAAATTGTGTAAAAGGTCTAAATATTGTATATTTGTGACATCACAAATGGACAGAAATCCTGACGGCTTGTTTCAAACGCACAATTTCTGAATACAGGCTGTGTATTTCTCCGTATATTGAGCATTTTGATAGTTTAACAGTATGTATTTATATAGCACTTAAACCTGCTTTATAATATAAAAGACATGAAAATCTCACTTTTTTCTGTTCTTATGTGCCAATAAGGGGGTTGTTTGGACTTATTACGAGATGGTGCAATGTTTGCATTATATATAAATTGCATGTATGTATTGGGGGGGCAGCTATGGAAGTCACAATGCAGTTCAGTCGCACAGCAGTTCGTGAAATAGTCATGAAATTTAATGTATTGATTTGTGTACATAGACACAAATTTAAATTTTTGATTTCGTGATGATCAGCATGAAATCAATTTGTATGTAATCCACGTAATTGTGAGTAACCTGGGGCGGGCTGGAGGTAGGTAGGGAGGGGTGGTGGATGGGTCAAACAAACACAGACTTTCAACCAGAACACCGCTGTCCGTGTCTCGTGTGAAACTAAAAGTAAGTTGATTTATTTTGTCACATCAGTCATGTGACTTGTCGGTAGCGTCGGTCCTGTGAGTCACAGAGTCGTTAGTCAGTGAAGTTAACGTCAACCAGGACCGTTTCCTAGCCCTACCCTAAGTGGTTGTGTTGCCTAAACCTAACTTCCTGTGAAAACGGAAGTTTATTCTGGTCCGTCCAAAAGTAATGCAAGAGGGGTACCCTGTGCGTCGGTCTCCGATGCCGCGGAGCACTGACCAGGCGGTGGTATTTGGCGAGTTGGTAGTAAGAATATGTCGGCTTTAGAGGTGTTGGTAGGTGTATTTGAGCTCTGGACAGAGCCAGGCTAGCTGTTTTCCCCCGCTTCCAGTCTTTATGCTAAGCTAGGCTAACCACTCTGCTGCCAGCGGGGCCTTTGATGGGAAATACCTCACAATCATTTTTACTCCCAACCTCCTCATCTGTCCTAATCAGCCCTTCTGGCTTACACACACACACACACACACACACACACACACCTCATCCATCCACACACCATTCCCCCCTCTACTCCAATTTCTCAAGATACAATACCCGGTCTTGTTTAAGGACTGCGGATTCCTGTGGGGAGAATAATGATAACAATAGGAGTATACCAGCTCTGGAAGAAGCAACCCCCCCACCCCCCACTCCCACAAAAGCCCCCAACTCAGGTCTGACTATGGAGGAGGCCAGGCCCTCGCTCCACGTGCAAGACACACAAGAAAGAGGGCATTCATTACAACAAGTCTGTCTTTTATGCGCTCTATCAGTGGCTCTGGACCACAGCCAAGCCATGACCCTGCAAGGGAAGGGTTCTGCCTGCCGCTGGAATGTGGAATAGTGTGTGTATTCAGGTGTTTTATGTGTGTGTGTGTGTGTGTGTGTGTGTGCACACACACACAGGATACCTGCTGTGTGGACCAAAGTGGTGGACCGACAGATATTGTCTCCCAACATCAACATGTTCGGTTAAAATCAGTAGAAAGACATTTGAATGCTTACTTTCAAAGACAGCCAGCCAATAAAATACGATTTGGAGAATCCACAAGTTATAATAGAAACCAAGGAAACAGATAGAGATTCAATGAAGTTGTCTATAAAACTATTAACTGTCTATACTGTCCATCAAAGTATGAATTTATTTTACCCAAATAATGATGTGACTATCGGCTGACATATTGTTGTCGATCGATTAAAACATTTAATCACGATTCATCGCATGATTGTCCATAGTTAATCACGATTAATCTAAAAAAGAAATGTTATGTTCAAAATGTATTTTAAATGGAGATTTGTCAAGTATTTAATACTCTTATCAACATTGGAGTGGTTAAACATGCTGCTTTATGCAAATGTATGTTTATATTTATTATTGGAAATCAATTAACAACACAAAACAATGACAGATATTATCCAGAAACCCTCACAGGTACTGCATTTAGCATAAAAAATATGCTCAAATCATAATATGGCAAATTACAACCCAACAGGCAACAACAGCTGTCAAGCCTCAGCCACACCAGGAACGTCAGCAGTGCGTGGCGGCTGCGTTACCTGTTGTTCTTTATTTCGGCGTCCATGTTAACAGGTTAGAGCAGCCACACTACTCGCGTGAGACATGCGTCTCTTCTAGAGATTCGAGGTCTCGCTTATTTTTACCGCGAGCTGCGTGCGGTTCACAGCAACAGCAGACAGTGAAAGTGATCTTTTGACAGTATATTGTCATCATACCAGCAAGATTACTACAGTTTCAATGTCTGTATCTGTAGAATATGTTATGGAGGTGAATAAAAGTAAAGACTTATTTTTAAATCAACACTTCCTGCTTTCATTTCAAAATAAAAGCCCTCAAGCGTTTTTTCTGTGGACAGGATTCCTTCATTAACACAAGGCTTTTATTCTGAAATATGTGCCGGACAGTGTTGTAGAACATGCAGTGACTTGCAGAGCTCAGTGAATGAATATAGTACGGGGTTTTAATTGTGGATTATTACTATAATTTATAAATTACGTCTATGAGAGCCGGCTGTCAATCACTTGTGATCTCCTGTAATGACTATTTCTCGCCTAAAATGTCTTCAGAATCATCTTGTAGTGCACGGTTTAGCTGTTAAATGAGAAAGTTTGTGACGCGGCCGCAATTGTGAAATCTGGTGAAGGAACGGCAAGTTCTGGTCACATGACCAGCCAATAGGAACGCTCTCTCAATGAAATGACCTGTGATTGGTCAAAGTCTCCCATCACGGGCTAGATTTTTTTAAAGCCTGAAAACAGAGAGTTTGTGAAAGTCACTGAACCTCCATCTGCAAGATGTTGACAGTAAAACATTGTGCCAGGAAGCTCCCTGTGTGAATGTGTGAAACTGTATAAAACAATATATGTGTTCTGTACAGTATATATGCCATAGTTATTATATCAGCACTCCCCGGATATAATAATCTGCTCTGAAATCTGCCACATTGAATGCAGGGACCACATGATACAGCAGCAAATGTATTTTTGGGAGTTATGTGTGATATAATATAGAAGGTTTGGATGTGATATGAAGGCCGGTGCAGCCCGACGGACGGCACGTCTGAGTGTATGTCGGCTCTGATGGCTCATATCTCACAAACGTCAGCGGAGCTCCCGCTATCAGCTGACTGTATTGTGACTCGCCGCTGTGCAGAAGACTTACTGTAATATACAGTGACAGACAGCTCGGAGCTACTGTCAGAATGATGCGATTGTTTTCATATTGTCCTCTTCAACAGGAGATACAGATATTTCAAAATAAAACAAAAATTGGATTGAATATATGCAGGGACACACAAGGAATTGAAATTAGGAATGTTGACATAAAATATATATATATATATATATATATATATATATATAATGTGATACCTTTGCTTTAATTTTAATTCTCATAATAAATTATACTTGAAGCTGCTCTTATCAATATTTTTATATCAACAATGGGTGAAATAACTCGTCAGCTCTAGTCCGTCTGCGTCAGAGTTTTTTCAGCCGATTCAGCATGTTAAATCGGTGGCGGCCCCTTTCGGTGAGAGAAATCACTCTGATTGGCTGTTCAGCTTAAACGGATCAGCCAATCCGAAAGAAAGGAAGCGAGGAAAGAAAGCCAACAAGTAAAGTCAAGAGGACACACACAGAAGGCTCTTCTCATTTTTCATCTTCATCTCATCTGATCATTCCAACACGGATATTATCACAGTGACATGAACATCTGGAATGAAGCTAAGTGGTGAGTGAGAGTGGTGTGAAAATGGACGCCGCTTTGTTTCATGTATGTATCATAACATCGGCTTGTATATCCGCCGTCCTCGGTCTTCCTGTTTCCCTTTTTGAATGATGAATACAGACTACCGCTGCCTGCTGGTGTGGAGAGTTACTTCCTCTCATGCAGGAGCAGAACGTACGTGCTAACTGGCCGTCGGCTGTAGTCTCTGCGGTGTGTTCGAGTGCAAATGCAGAATTTGGCCAAGACAAAGGCGAAGTGTGGCAAAGCAGCTGGTGGCCTTCATCGCCGCTAGTTCTTTGATGTGGGCTTGGTGTGTGTCCTTGTCCCTGTACTGTAGCTGCTGACACATGAACTTACTGGACGTCTAAATCAAGAGGAAACAGTATGAGTACTCTCAGGGTGTATTCTCAGCTATTCATACTGGTTAGGATTCAAAAACCACTGCAAGGAACATGCAAAGAATTAACAAAGAAAACTGAACATAAAATAAAATTAGAATAAAAGTATAGAGCGATGGAAAGTCCCCATGAGGTTGTAATGCTCATTAAAGTATTGCCTGCATTTCCATGTTTCTTATTCCTTTCATTATTCATATCGGCTCGCCATGTTAAATGCTCTCCTCTCTCCTGAGCGTCATGCTTTATTCTAGGGGGCCGTGGGGGCATTTAGCCGGGGCAGATAAATAATGATCACAGAGGGGCTGATTTCCTAATGCTGATGTATGGCTGTGACGGGACAGGTGCTGGCTCCACAGCTTCCCAGCACCACGTCAATTAATCTCCTCTGTCATGTGATGAACCAGCCGACACTTCCTCTACGGCACAGTCCATAAACTGCTGATTACACACACACACACACACACATACATATGCAGGGCATGGATACGTCTGTCTCCTTCTGGCTGGATAGAAGTTGTTACATGAACTTTTTTATTTCACCTCTGTGCATCTTGGGAAAAACTGATGGAGCTTTTCCAGCAACTTCCTCTTCCCACCCACACAGTCTGAGACATTCAGACTGGAGGCTGACTAAAGTTAAAATACAGTCATCTCTCTGTGGCCACGAATGGAAACTCTAAGAATAATTCAGGTTAATGCAACTTCAATTTGATTCTAGAAAGTCTGGCCAGCGGTTTGATCCACCTCCGGCTTGAACTTTGACCTATCACGGGGCGTCCTAATTGTCTACTGGTTGAGATGCATGCCATGTACTCTGCAACATTCCTTTGTCGCCATGTCTTAACACCATATACTAACTGCATAACCAGACCTGGTTGTCTTCCACCCAGATCTGGTCTCATTGTACCCAGATCTGGTCTCATTGTTCCCAGATCTGGTCGTCTTCTGACTATCTGGTTTTATTCTACCCATATCTAGTCTTAGTCTTCCCAGAACAGGTCTACACACCCAAATCTACGTCTACTTATGTGCAATCTATATGTAAGAAGAGCATGAAGAGAAAACATAATTGATGTGTACCGCCTTTATGTCTGCAAAAAATGTAAAAGTGACAGCCTGAAATTAGCTCGCCCTCTGCTTAGTCCCAGAGGTCAAATCTGAAATTCCTCCCCCGTCTGAAAATAAACTTCATGGTCTATAGAAACACTGGAGACAGTTCCATGATTTAGTTTAGACATAAAATGCACAATACCTTCCTTATATGAGCTTATGTGCTCGTGTAAAATGAGAAAGTTTGTGACCCGGCAGCCATGTTGAGATCAGTTGAGGAAATACCAAGCACCGCCCACCAGCCGTAGCAAACTTTCTCATTTTACAGCTAAACCGTGCACTACAAGATGATTCTGAAAACATCTGAGGAGAGAAATAGGCGTTACAGTAACAGAATATTGATTCATATTTGATCAGCGCAGCCTAGTTTCACCGTTTGGTTGGAGTTTGAGAGTGATTGACAGCTGCCTCCGTTGAATGTACAGCCAATAGGAACGCTCTCTCCTTTAAGGAACCTTTAAGGAAAAGGTTGGAAATCACTGATATAAATTATGTTGACTTGAGATGACAAAGATAAAATGCTCTACATTTTCAGTTATACAGTTTCAACCCTAAATGCAAAGTTCACCCGAGTGAGTATAAAACAACATCTGCTACGGTCCAAACTCTTTCCCCCCCCCCCCCCCCCTATGCTTGTCACTGAAGGACTACCTCACACAAACCATATGTGATTCATCTGAGGGAGCAGAGCCTCCATTAATCCCATTACTCGGCCCGGTGCCACATCACCAAGAGTTATATCGCTGGGTCCAACCCTGCTGGTAAATAATCGGAGCAGAAAGTGATCGTACCTCATTAATACAGCTTGAATTAGCATCAGTCACTGGCCTACTTACTGGAGAGGCCGTGCAGCCTGATGCGAGGCGGAGGTGTGAAAGAGACAGCCAGACAGGGAGAGCTGCTGATGAGCTGGAGGGGTAAAGGTAAGACGCAACATGTGCAAAAAGCAACACTAGAAAAGGGAAAAGTTGGGAACATGTTGTTCCAGAGCAACAAAGTTCAACTCAGATTGTTAAAAAAAAAGTAAAGTAAAAGTAAAATTATTATCTGTGAATAAACCCCTTACTATTCCGCCCCATTTATTTATTTTTTTTAGAGGGGTAAGGGTGGAGGACTGGGGATGTTCATGGGAAGATAAATAGTCAACAGTAGATGTCACATAGAAGTGGTGTACAGATTAATTTGAGATGCAGCTCAGCATTGTGTGTCAAGTTGTTCTAGTCATTAATAAGAAATGAACATTAATAAATGAAATAATTGATTAATTGAAATAAAGAGTGAAAGTGTATAAGAGTTTAGAACATTACGATAGAAGTATATGATGGTCATCCCCATGCTCTATTATGTCTCATAAGATTTTGCAGCAATTTTTGGGTTAATTCCATTTGTTACACAGATTTGGTGATAAATTTTACCATTTCACCTCTCGAGAATTAATAAAAATGATCAATAATCCCTCTAGAATACCGCATTAAGACACCAAGACCTTGAGGAACACCATAGAAAAAGTCATGCTGTGATAAAAAAAACTTTGGACATTTGAAGATTTCTGCAAGAATGGCATTTTTTTGGCGATTGGATGGTGAACACTTTCAGTTGTGTAAACTGCTCAGAAACTCCCTTATTGTCAAACTAGCTAGGAAAGCCATTCATCCTCTGAATGCTCTAGGTCTCTAGTCTGATCCATCCATCCTCTGAATGCTCTAGGTCTCTAGTCTGATCCATTCATCCTCTGAATGCTCTAGGTCTCTAGTCTGATCCATCCATCCTCTGAATGCTCTAGGTCTCTAGTTTGATCCGTCCATCCTCTGAATGCTCTAGGTCTCTAGTTTGATCCATCCATCCTCTGAATGCTCTAGGTCTCTAGTCTGATCCATCCATCCTCTGAATGCTCTAGGTCTCTAGTTTGATCCATCCATCCTCTGAATGCTCTAGGTCTCTAGTTTGTGGTTGTAAAGTTTCATGAGGCTGTGATTATCCTAGAGGTCACCACAGGTCATTTTATACAGTGAGGTCAAGTTTAAAAAAATGGTCTCACTACAATGAAATGTCTCCTATGGGGACTAACATCATCACACA
>CAKAOH010006836.1:3064-15742 GCA_916701665.1 Sebastiscus tertius
GTCTTGGTCCTTTAAAGTCCGTCATGGTTTGGAGTCCTTGCCACAAGTGCCTTGGGTTGTTGGAAGTGAGCTTGGACTCCACCTGTTGTCTGTAGTCCTTCTTTGTCTATTTGATTACTGTCCTTAATGAGTAACGTTCAGGGGAGGTTCACTTAGAGCAATGCTCTCTTTTTCAGGAATGCCCTGATCTCATTCACACAGTTACACATTCACACCTGGAAGCTGCCCAGTACAACCACAGTGTGATCTGCTGGCCACTGAGCAGCTCCACTGAGCAGCTCCACTGGAGCGGTTGGGGTTAAGGGCCTTACTCAAGGGCACCTCAATGGTGATAATGAGGGAGGGGCAAGCGCTGCTTTTTCACTTTCCCCACCCAAATGTATCCTTCCAGTCACAAGCTCACTTCTCTAACCTTTAGGCCACCACTGCCCATTTCTGCTAATAGATCCCAGAAAAGCTACACACTGGCCCTTTAAGGAAACAAATGTGAGAACCACAAGTGTTAAAATTGTGACAGGCAAGCATTTTAACACTATGTTAAAATGCTATGCAATTGGTTCAGGTAGCGCTACAGTACATGTACTGCTCTTACTGTTGTACTATATTTTCTGAATTGATCAATTATTTTGCATGTTATTCTGCAGAGTAACAGTGTATTTACAGCTAAATATTGTTTGCTAAATATTTTCAGTAGTAAAAAAAATCAAGGAAGATGTTTTGACATCACAGCAGGAAAAGCACAGGTGTAAATGATAAAAATTAATGATGGTTGAATTTTACTAGCTGCTTCAGTGTCAGAGTCGTGGTGTTGTGCATGCCAGCTCACTGTCACACTGTCACGGCCTACTGGAACACTTGAATAGAACAGAGCCGTCATTAATGTTATTAGTACCATCTGTGCTTTTCCTACTATGACGAGTCAAAATGTCTGCGTGACATAGGCCTATGTACTAGAGTAAAATATAAAGTCACATGAAATTTAAATAGTCAAATGAAGTACCAGTACTTCATGTACAGTTCCTGAGTATATGTACTTTGTTCAACCACCTGAGTATTTAACACAAATGACATGCAAACATCTAAAACCTGTTTTATTATTTCAATTCCAGTAAGTTTTGTGAAGGTAAGGGTTGTCACTATACACAGGGACAGAGTAAAAGTGCCACTTGTGACAATTACAAAGTGGATGCGAATTGTTATATTAGCTGCAGCTGCACAGGCCGGTGGAGATGGTGGTGATCAGTCTTTGCCGAGGCAGGTGCGATAGGCCGCGCAGCAGGCCTAACAAAGACAGATTGGGACCTGCAGGGCACATAGCAATAACCAGCAGATCCTCTCACACACTCCAGCTTAAAGCTCTGAGATGTGACTGTGCATGGATCACTGCTGACGGGGACAGAGATGCCACACACATAATACACAGAGGACATACGCAAGGAAGTATATATTTCTAAAAGGTCAGAAGGATTACATAGCAAAGAGTTAGGTTGAAGGTTGAATACAGTAAGTTCATTTTACCCTAAGAGATCCAAATAGACCTGTTTTTGACTTTTTTTTTTAGGGGGGACAGGTGAAATTTAGGGGGAGATAGCAGGTCAGCAGTAGATGTCACATAGAAGTGGTGTACATCATCTGAAAGCTGAGAACCTGAAGATTAATTTGAGATGCAGCTCAGCACTGTGTCAAGTTGTTCTAGTCATAAATCAGAAATGAACATTACATTTATTAAAATAAATTATGAAAGTGTACAATCGTTTAGAGCAGTGGGTCTCAACCTTTTACCACCTAAGAAAATATTTGTCTCTCCAAGTACCACCATTATGACCGATGTTAAAATACAGTAGCGTAGGACTACCCTATTCAGCAATGCACAGTTCACACAGGAGGCAAATGTATTCCTAATAAGAATATTATTGCTGACTTTTGTCAAAGGGGGAGCACTAGAACTAGCACTTAAACTCTTCCACACAACTCTCACACTACTTGAGGGGCAGCCTCTCACACTAGGCCTGCACCATATGAGGAACATCTGCCATGTGTGATAACACTGTTCAATATTGCCATGACGATGTGACTTGTGATAAATAAACAAATATTGAAGTGTGCATATTAGCTATACATATACATATAGTGTATTTAAAACATAACGGGGCTAAATGTTGTTTCTAGAGCAGCAACAGTAAAGTTTACTACACTAAAGTCACCATATAAACTCCTGAGTATCTCACTGGAAACAATCTAACATGTTGATGAAATAAATCATATTCCTGACATGAAAATACTAAGTGAAGTTTATAAAGACTGAAGAACACAGACATCAGTCAGTATCAGTCCTTCCTCCTGTCCTCTGTCCTCCTGTCCTCTGTCCTCCTGTCCTCTGTCCTCCTCCCTCTGCTACAGTAACATTAGGGCTGATAGAGGAGAGAGGGGCTGTTTGGTTTCAGCCAGCTGATGAGTTTACAAGTAAGATACGTGACAAACTGACCTAAACAGTCCGATGACACAGCCTACTGCCAGCTTTAGTTTCAGTCTTGTGTAGCCGAGGGTGACGCTGCTGCGATACTTTATGAAGATAATAAATGAATAGCTGGCAGGCTCCTTAGTCTGCACCCTCGTCAATAACGCTGAAACACGGCTTACTAGAAGGAACTAAAGTCATTCACAACTCGACTAAATAACTTACACGTGTTTACAGTTCGCTGTTGGCGCCGAGCTAACGCGCTGTGCCTGTCTAAAACGGCGGTGGACGAGAGACAGCAGACAGAGCAGATTGAAACATTGCTTTCCTCCATGTTTAACAGTTTCATCATGTTCATGCTTGTTGAAACGGTGTAATGATAACGTGTCTTGGCTTTACACTTGCAAAGTTTTATTGAACTTACAGTAAGGAGTAGTTGCAGCTGTCTCTCTGGTCAGCTGTTCACTGACTGTGTGTGTGGAGAACTCCGACAGAGCAGCAGGGAGAAGATGCAGCTTTAGCCCCGCGGCCAGTTTAATACCGAGTTTCGTTAACTATCCCTAAATATAATGATTTTTCTTATTCATCGCGTTCCAGACAGAGCTTTGCAATGTGTTCATCGCGCATGCTCATATGATGACGATGAAAATACGATTTATGGGTCGGCCCTATTTCTTATTCATTTTTTAAAAATATTTCAGAGATTCTTCCACAAGACTCTCAGCTTTACAGTGATACCCAATGTATTCAATTCAAGACTGTTTAGGGACCCCAGTATGCAGAAATATTCAACCATCATTTGTAGAATAGGAGAAAATATCACGTTTATACAGCATGCAAAAAACTGTATGGTTTTTGCCCTAAACTGCATGTGATTATCATAAAGTGGGCATGTCTGTAAAGGGGAGACTGGTGGGTACCCAGAGAACCCATTTTACTATACGATACAACTTTATTGTCAGTCTGAAATTCAATTTGCATCCATAGGCAGCTCAGTTTGAGAAAAAGTACACATACAATAGACATACTGTTACCATAAACAGACAGACAAGTAAGACCCATCAGACAAAAGAACAAAACACATCACCATTTTCATATATAACCCATTACAAAAATGACCACCTGTCCTCTGGATTTACATCTCCTTAGCAGCACATTAATTATTATTTAGCAACAAGATGGACTGATGGACAAAAGTGTTCTTTAGCCTGACGCGGTTAAATGTAGGGACTCTGAATCGCCTCTTGGAGGGCAGAAGTTGATATTATATACCATTTAAAACATGTAAGGGATCAGAAAAGATGCTGTTGGCCAGTCTGAGCATACTCTTGTTGTGAGCTGCTTGAAAGAAGGCTGTCACAGGTTGGCCAATGATCTGCGTGCAGATTTTGATTTGGCTATAAAGTTTAGTTTTAAGTTTTACAGATATACTACTGATCCAGGCTGTGCTGCAGTACAACAGGACACTCTGAATCACTGAACTGAAAAATAGAAAAATAATCTGGCTACTGGCTCCAAATGATCTGAGTCAGCGAAGAAAGTAAATGCGCTGCTGTATCTTCTTACAAGTAAATTCAATGTGAGGGTCCATGATAGGGTGGAATCAGGTATTTGTATGAAGAGACCTGTTTAATTTCTACATCATGGATTGTAACTGGAGGCAGCTGACAGTCGGGAGGAAGGCCAAAAATAATGTCTTCTGTCTTACTAGTGTTAATGATAAGAGCGTTTTTGTCACACCATTCAATCAGCCAGTCGACATTACACTGATGCAAACTGAGGTCATCGCTGTCAGTCAGCAGAGAAATGAAGGTGGAATCATCAGAGTTCTTCAAAAGAAATTGGTTGGGCACACTGGTGGTGCAATCAGCACAAAGTGTACAAAGTAAATAACACAGGTGAACTAATGCATCCTTGAGGTGCTCCAACATTAGTCCTGATGGAGGAAGAGAGAGTGTCATTTACTTTTATTCACTGTATTCTGTTTGTAAGAAATGAGTTGTACCAATGAATGAGGTTTGGGTTGAACTGTAACTGAATCATTTTGGACAGAAGCACATCAGGCTGGATTGAGTTAAAAGCTGAGGAGAAATCCAGGAAAAGAACTCTGGCAAATCATTTTGATTGGTCAAGGCATTTGGAGAGAAGATGCACAAAAGTGACGACTGCATCCTCAGTGCTGCGGCCTTGCTTATAGGCACATTGGAAAGGATCCTGTGTATTACCTATTTCTTTGTTGAGATGACGGACCATAATCTTCTCAAGTGATTTCATGATAACAGATGTGAGTGCTATTGGCCGAAAATCATTATATGCCTTAGGACAGTGTTTTTTGGAGAGAGATTTTATATGTGATGTCTTCCAAGCTAGTGGAATGGTGTGAGTGTCAATAGAGAGTTGAAAGATAGGCTGCCAAACAGGGGGCCAATTCCCTGGCAAAAGATTTCAAAACGAGCACTGCTCGAGTCAGGGCCAAGAGCTTTCCTTGAGTTGGCACGTTGGAAAATGCTCCTGACTTCATCCACAGTAATGACAATCCTATCTGCACTAGTGGGTGAGGTATTCTTGAGAAGATCTGCACATTTCTCAGGATAGCCAGCAGAGTCAAACCGAGTGAAGAACCTATTTAGCTCATTTGCAGACACAAGTTCATTGTTTGTCACCATAGGTTTGTTAGAGGATGACATTCCCGTCATCCTCTTCATAGTGTCCCAGAGTCTTTTAGGGTTGTTTGCTTTAAAGTTCTCCTCCAGACGCTGTCTGTGTGCCTGTTTGGCTTCCCTGAGTTCCTTCTTTAAGTCTCTTTCCACCTGTTTGAGTTTGATAGAGTCTTTGTTTTTAAATGCCAAATTCCTGGCGTTGATGTTTTTTTTTAATGTCTTTAGTCACATACAGTTTATTATTTGGGTGGATTTGTATCCTTTTGGTGGGAACAACCAGTTGTACACAGAAGTTAATATAGTCCGTAGTTACAGCAGTGGTTTCATGGAGGGAATTACTGTGAAATGTTTCCCAGTCAGTCCAATCAAAGCATGCTGCAAAGCTCTTCCCTACTTTCAGGTGACCACCACCTGATTTCCCTCTCCTCTGGCTTACTATTTCTTAGTTGTGTTTTATAAGTTGGAATCAAATGCACAACGTTATGATCAGAGTTTGCAACAGGAGGTCTGATTCTGGATTCATAAGCCATTTTAACATTTACATAACATTTATCTACGATCTTATCCTTCCTTGCCTGGTTTTTAACATACTGACAGAAGCCGGGTGATGAACTGTCCAGGTTACAGTGATTTAAGTCTCCCAGCACTATGGCTGGTGCGTCAGGGTGTTTCTGTTGCAGTTTATGTACACAATCTGAAATGGTGGCGGCACATACACCACGCACAGCAGGACACTTCCAAATTCCCACGGTACATAAAAAGGTCTCAATGTCACGCAAAGCATCTCAACATAGGGATCACAGATTGTGTCTCTTACGGTAAACTGACGGCACCAAAGATCATTTATGTAAACACAGATCCCCCCACTTTTGCATGTCCCGGAGTTGGCGTCTCTGTTAGCACGCACCAAAGTGAATCCACTGATCTCAAAAAGGGAATCAGGCATATCTGGTTGAAGCCAGCTCTCCGTGAAGAAAAGTAAGGATGCTTCGCGAAATTCAAAGCAGTACCTTGCGTAGGCTCAGATCTCGTCCACCTTGTTGTTCAGAGAGCGTAAGTTGCTGAGGATGATGGATGGGAGAGGAGGCCGTGTGTGCCTTCGCCGCAGGCGGTTGACCCCCCCTCTCCTTCCCCGTTTTCTTTGCCTGACTGGCTTTCTCAGCTCAGGTGGCGTGTTGTCCAAAAACGTCGGGGATGTTGGATGCTTATTATCCGCTGAAATCAACATAGGACGTAACTCCAGCAGAGTCTCCCGACTGTAGGAGAGGCTTCGGAACGCCGGGATACCACCGTCCATTGTGGCACACGGGTATGTTGTTGTTTGTGAGTGAGCCAGAGACCATAATCTCAAAAGGGTAATAATCCCCGCCAGTGTCAGTGTAATCCACGGATGATTCATTTTACACATCACATGCAGTCATTTCGGACAGACGGCAACAACAGTAAACAACAATTAAGACATTTAATAGGACTCAAACAGAGCTAGCCCAGGACGCGGTTTGCAGCCGAGCAGCGCACTGCACTTCCGCATGTCAGCTGACACCTGTCAGCCAACTAATCTTTTCATTCACATATCTTGAGGTCAGAGGTCAAGGGACACCTGTGAAAATGGCCATACCAGTTTTTCCTTGCTAAAATTTAGCCTAACTTTGGAGTGTTATTTAGCCTCCTTCGCAACACGCTATGTATAACATGTTGCTACCAATGGATTCTTTAGGTTTTCATGTTACATATGATACCAGTATCTTCACTGGCTTTAAAACTGAGCCCGCTACAGCCTCTTAAAGACAGTAATGTCGTGGTCTCATAGGGTGCAGATCATCATTATCAACCAATTTAACCCTAAGCAGAAACTTATATTCTAACTCTTCTGGTATGGAGATTGTTTCAGTGAACGGAAAAAGCATCATTTCCAAATTTCTTCAAATTTTCAGTTTGTTGTTGGTGTTTTTGTTACAATTACTTGAGTGGTCACTTTCAAAGTCTTTAATTCAGGGAGATGAAACTGAACTGAATAGGAAAATAATCAACGCGGGGCCCTATTTACAAAACATATGTCAATCCCTCCTTCAATACCCTTCATTTGAGGTGAGCTCCAGTTTAATATTCGGAGCATGTGCGCTTGAACCAGCCTTTGGACAAGTGCACACAACCCTCGCATGAGCTTCCCTTTACCCTATTGACTGAGGATGAGCCTGTCACTGGATCCGGATTAAAGTCTTAAGACTATCTATAAAAGGGGGTCGGGCAATGAGGGGGACTTGTCAAAGATTTGTTTGCTGTCAGGGGCTTGTTAGTGCCAGGAGAAGGTAGCGCTGCAGAATAGCAAAAGCCTCCATTTCTCTTCCTGCTCCAAAGTCACTTCAAGATCAAACCTCTCTCTCTTGCCACAGTAATAATGAAAATCAGGCTCTTAATTAATCATTAGCATCCTGTCATTATATTAACAAGTCAGGAACCTGGGTGCCACCAGAGGCTCTCTATCACATCTATAAAACCCATGAGTTCTAATTTAGCCGACCCCCCAGATGCTCGCCAGCCTGCTCCGTGTGCTCCTACACAGTTCACAAATTTAACCCTGAGGTCAGAGAGCATTTGAAAATGTTACTGCACAAACTGTGTACTGTGTATATGCACCCCACTGATAACACCGACTCAGTGTGTGTCTCCTATCTAAACTCGAATGCAGGGCCGGCTCTAGCCCTTTTGGTGCCATGCAGAATCATGCATCATTAATATTCAGCAGTTTTTTGTTGAGGGAACCCAGGGCGATGCTAACTTCTTGGTTGACCTATAAAAATGCATCATCCCTGCAGCACTCTGTAACTCTGGGCCCCCCTTTCGGATTGCGCCCTCCAGTTTGGGAACCGCTGCCCTAGACGAAATTTGGATTGGAGTCCCCCCTAATGGCCGCTTTAGGGTTAGGGTTAGGGTTCAACCCCCCAGAGCCCTAACCCTAGTCCGCAACAGCAACACACATCAGACATCACAATGGTTTTAAGACAAAAAATAAGATTTTGATTTTCATAAATAATATTTATTGAAATGTAATTAAACAATTGGTCCCTGATATTCTTGGACTTTTGTACTTTTTTTTAACAGATAAGTGTGGCCGGGCAGATGAAAAGTGAAAAGTGTATTTCTTTCTCTCTTTATTTATTTGTTCCTTTGTTACCTCAATGCAGAAAATGAGGAGGGGCACCAACTGGCATTTACTTTTTTTAGAGGGCAACCAGCAGCCCCCAGAAGGTGGTGCCCTAGGCGACCGGCTATATGGCCTATGGCTTGAACTGGCCCTCCTCTAATCGGCCTCAAACGTGTCTGTGTGTGTGGTGATGAGCATAAATGGTTAACAAAGACTAGTCATAAACCAAGGATGCCCAGAAGTCATAGACTCTATTTGCCAGTCATTCCCCTCTTTATATAAGGTCTAATCTCCTTTAAAAGCAATTAGAAATTACATCTATTCTGTTTGCCTTGATAAGAGATCAAACGTTACCTGCGTCTCTATGCAAACAAAATGCTAATAGAAGGCCACCCATACTGATGCGTACTGGGCGAGTGCGCCTCTAGAACCCACATGCAGATTACCTGCCCGTCGACCTGTTCCTAATTATTATTCATGTTTACAAACTTTCGTCTCTTGGGACGGACCGCAGAAGCAGCTGCATACGAGATGAGCAAACAGAGGCAGCAGCAGCAGCACACGGGAGTGGACATGAATTTATTCATGGTGAAGAGAGCCCGTCCACGCAAAAGGGCCCCGCGTCTCCCCTCTGCCTCCCCAGAGAGCAGACATTTATGAAGACATTCCCTCAAAATCATTATAATAGCATTACCATTCCGAGCAGCCGCTACCTGCGTCATGATTGCATTTGTTGCTCTGCCAACCCTCCACCCAACCGACCCACCCATCCACCCCCGATATCCCACAGATGCAACCAAGCAAGGTGAGTGCAGTGTCTGCATTTCCTTTTGGATATTTGGAGAGGCGTTTAGCAGCAACGCATTTTACACCCGTTCTTCACAGTCGGAGTCGTTCCATCCACTAGAAACTAGTGTGGGGAAGGGGGTGGGGGGGCAGACGCTATGGCGCAGCAATACGCAGGGGAAAAGGAAGAATTGTTAAAAAGAAAGAAAGAAAAACATACGGCGGACCGCTCTCTCTCTCACACACACATACATAAATCAAGTACGCACTCACAGTTAAGGTCTTTGCACAACAAGTCCGTATTTTTCGTATGTATGTTTTAAATTCGTCATCCGATAAAAACCCTGCACACTGAGTCTGATGCATTTTAATTATAGAAATGTCAAAGTTAACGTGATAATAATACGTCAACGCAAATTCGTTTTAACGCCACTAATTTCTTTAACGCATTAACGCAACTTCCTGTTTTTAGCTTGTAGCGGGCTCAGTTTTAGTATAGTGATGATACTGATATCATATGAAACTAGAAAACCTGATGAATCCATCGGTACTAACCATGTCATACTAGCTTGTCCAGAAGGAGGCTAAATAACACTCTAAAACTGGCATGGCCATTCTCAAAGGGGTCCCTTGACCTCTGACCTCCAGATCAGTGAATGTAAATGGGTACCCTAGAGTCTCCCCTTTACAGACATGACCACTTTATGATAATCACATGCAGTTTGGGGCAAGTCATAGTCAAGTCAGCACACTGACACACTGACAGCTGTTGTTGCCTGTTGGGCTGCAGTTTGCCATGTTATGATTTGAGCATATTTTTTATGCTAAATGCAGTACCTGTGAGGGTTTCTGGACAATATCTGTCATTGTTTTGTGTTGTTCATTGATTTTCAATAATTAATAAATACATATATTTGCATAAAGCAGTATATTTGTCCACTCCCATGTTGATAAGAGGATTAAATACTTAAGGACAAATCTTCCTTTAAGGTACATCTTGAACAGATGGAAATGTTTGATTAATCACAATTAACTATGGACCATCATGCGATTAATCGTGATTAATATTTTGATCAATTGACATCCCTAATTTTGATATTCTTTCTGTTGCAAAAATTTGCAATACAAGACGAAATTGAACTAATTACGTGAGCGCAATGGATATCGCTAGTCCCAAACGGGTCTAATGAATGAATGACAACAAGCTAGCTGCCTAGATCACAATCACTACCGTTTAATCTTTCCTACATCCTTTGTTTTGTGACCATCTCCGATTCCAAGCTGTTCTGCAATCACCTGCCGCAATCTATCTTTAAATTCCGCATCTCTGTATTCTTTTATTTCTTTATTGTAAAGTGCTTTGCGCTGCCAGCTGTGAATCAGTTTATCAGATGCCATTTTGAATGATGATGTTTGCGCGGACGGTGGCTCAGAGTGGTCAAAAAACCCTCTTTAGGCTTTTGATGGATGCCAAAAAAAAACAGAAAATGGAACCTGTTCCAAAAACTTTAATAACGGACCAAAGTTTCGGAGTCGGACATTGTATTTGTTTTTAAATGTGCGACAATTTTGGACAAAAATACAAACTTGATCTGCAAAGGCCTTTGGAAAAAATGATTAGGGCTGTCAGTTGATTAGATTATTTAATCGTGATTAATCACACATTTTTTTATCTCTTCAAAATGGTCACAGGTACGGCATTTAGCATAAAAAATATGCTCAAATCATAACACGGTAAACTCAAGCCCAACAGGCAATAACAGTTGCGTTAATGTGTTAAAGAAATTAGTGGTGTTAAAACAAATTTGCGTTAACACATTATTAACTTTGACAGCCCTACAAATAATACATGGACCTGAGCTTTTGTGAGGCTTTTTTCTGCTACTTACTTATCTACACTAAACATCCGACGTTGAGGTTATTGACTGTAGTTTCCAGTTTCCATATACCATATTATTTGTGCTAGTGGTTTTTCTTGCGATTTCAACACATCTTTTCAGCAACCATGGTTAAAGATGCTTATTTTTTTGCTGCTTTTGTTTGACACACTTCAGGTGTCTTTGAATCGGCTCAGCCCAATAAACACATAGACAATGTCGGTGGCTTCGTAACTGATGGCAGCTGTAGATGTGCTGTCAGCTTTGTGTCAGTCAGCTCTATCAAAACGAGAAGCTCGGTCCACAATTACAGCTTGCCGTCAGTGCTTGATGAGGCATTAAGACAACAGAACGAGTTGTCAGATTGAAGCGCACGCTGCTCAGATATTGTCTACATGACATGAAATACATGACGCCTCCCTCTGCTTCCCCCGTAAAGCACCACACAGACCACACATCTTGATATTTTAAAAAAATAATAAAAGAAGCAAACATTTTTTGAGTGACAACTTAATCAACCATTATGTTGCTCCATCTTAAACAGAAGCTGTTGCTATATTTCGTGTTCCGGTTATTCAAAAAGTTGTGAGGTGTTCTCATCACTGGAAATGCCTTACACACCAAGGGCAAATCATTTTTGTTTGTAGTTCTATTAAAACAGAGAGGGCTATTTCCATTAGCTAAATGGGTGATTAATGCACTAATGAATCATTAGAAAAGATCATTCCGGGTTAGAGTATGCCATCTCATGAAGTAATTGAGCTCAATTAAGCCAATCTCTGTAGGGCTTGCCTTGTTCTCCCTATGTCTGACCACTCTGTCTGACCTCCAGCCGGCAGCTGAAGTCATCCCGTCGGGGCAGCACCAGAGGGCCAGCAGGAGCAGATGAAAACCCCCGGAGAGAGAGGAAGGGAAATGAAGGAAAGAAGGAGAATCTTCCAAATAATCCTATGCTCCCAAAGCAAATTGCCACTCGTGCTGCAAGGATGTACCGCGGGGAAAATAATCAATTCCACCTGACCTTCCAACTTAATCACCACTCGCTCCACTGCCGCTCTGTTGAGACCTCCAGCACTGTGAGATGATGCAGAGGGCAAGGTCTGCAGTGGGCCAGGAGTCACTGCAGAAAGCTACAGTAAGCAGTTTTGATTCATTTAAGAGCAATGTCCAAGCCCCCCAATAATAAGTCCCCCAAACAGACTTCCACTTATTTTTTAGTGTTTAAAACACAACTTTTAAGTAGCTAAACTAACTAATGTTGATGCAATTTGTCTTTTCTTTATAATGTAATGTTTTAATCATTAATGCATTTTTAATTAATGATATACACTCACCGGCCACTTTATTAGGTACACCTTGCTAGTACCGGGTGGTCTTCTGCTGCTGTAGCCCATCTGCTTCAAGGTTGGACATGTTGTGCGTTCAGAGATGGTATTCTGCATCCCTTGGTTGTAACGAGTGGTTATTTGAGTTACTGTTGCCTTTCTATCATCTCCAACCACTCTGCCCATTCTCCTCTGACCTCTGACATCAACAAGGCATTTCTGTCCACACAACTGCCGCTCTCTGGATATGTTCTCTTGTTGGGACCATTCTCTGTAAACCCTAGAGATGGTTGTGTGAAGATCCCAGTAGATCAGCAGTTTTTGAAATACTCAGACCAACCCGTCTGGCACCAACAACCATGCCACGTTCAAAGTCACTTAAATCCCCTTTCTTCCCCATTCTGATGCTCGGTTTGAACTTCAGCAA
>CAKAOH010006837.1:3429-45330 GCA_916701665.1 Sebastiscus tertius
GGTGGATTCTCGGCTCTGATTGGTTGTCTTCCTTCGGGCGCGGTGGATTCTCGCCTCTGATTGGTTGTCTTCCTTCGGGCGCGGTGGATTCTCGGCTCTGATTGGTTGTCTTCCTTCGGGCGCGGTGGATTCTTGCTAATGCCATTAGAAGCACTAAAAGGAGGCAGAGGAAACGTCTTTTCTTCACAGATTATCTGTCTCAAGTACTACTGTCTGGATATAGTGACAGTTTGAGCAAATATCACAAAAAGTTATTTTTACAAAAGTTATAAAGGGCAGCTTTTCACCTCTTCTCTAACCAGCTGAGATCAGAGATTAAGTAAGTGCATGTGATGTTAATGGACGCCACTAAGCTGCACTGCCGCATCTCCAACAACCACCATTCAAATCGACATGAAATAAATGTGCCTGGCATCAGGGCAGACATGAGAGAAGATGCCCAGGACAGACAGGATCCCTCTCTCACTTCTAACCCCCGGAATTCAGAACATTACAAAAGCTGTCAGTACCTCCACATTAAGTATAGGGTATCTTTTGCAAATAGTCTCTTCTCTACTCTCAGGCTATTTCCCACAAGCTCTGAAAACTACTATCAAGCCATTCCTAAAAAAAAATTAAAATAGACAACTCACTATTGAACAATTACAGGCCGTTATAAAATTTCTGACTTTTAGTAGGGCTGTTTTTCTTTTTCTTTTTTTAAATTTTATTGCAAGACAAAAGACAGTACATTAACACAATAACAAGAGGACGACAACAACAGTGAGTACAGGCCAGTTGACATATTTCTGCCATAGGATGAGAGAGCCAAGTGGTGCGCGCGCGTGTGTGTGTGTGTGTGTGTGTGTGTGTGTGTGTGTGTGTGCGGTCATGCGTGCGAGCATGTGTTTTGGGGTGGAGTCTGTAGGGTGGATATATGGAGAAAGGAGAGGTTAATAAAAAATAAATAAATAAAAAATAAATAAATAAAATTAAATAAAATTAAATAAATTAACAAAAAATATATATATTAGTTAACTAAGGCTAACTATTGGGGAGCATAGGGAAGGAAATAACTAAATAAATAAATGAGTAAAGAACATTATTAATTCTAATAATAATTAGAATGACAGTTATAACAACGATAGAGTCAAGCGAGGCACCGGCAGCGAGGCACCGGTAGCGAGGCACAATGGGGGCACCGTCAGGGCCCTCCAGAGCAAGTCAGCAGGTCAGCCAGGTAATTGTTTCATTTTGTACTTATAAATTTAATTTATGCATATATTAATTTCCTATACATACAGTATACACACATGCATTGTTTTATTTTTATTTTTTGTTTTTTTATCTTTTTTGACTGATTGGCCCAGTTTTGGGCCGCCCCCGTACCCTTATAGGAGAGGGCTGGCCCATTTTGGGCATGATCCCTGACCCTGTTTATCGAGGATGGGCATGTGATCTGGATGTGAAAAGGAGGAATAAGTTGACCCAGCGAAAAGGCTGTTTTTCAAAAGCTTAAAATCCTCTTGGCCCTAAACAATTGCTTCTGACGTTTTCAGGATTTCGACCACAGCACAGCGCAGACACTGCTCTTGTTAAGGTCTTGAATGAAATCCACTTAAGCACAGAGAGTGGAATAGTTTCAGTCTTGGTAATATTACCACAATATATTACTATTGCACATTGCTAAACTGGTTTCAATCCTATTTCAAGGGTGGAATATTTTGTGTCGATTGGTAATACAAAATGACTTGCGCAGTCCCCCAAGGGTCCATTCTTGGGCCTCTTCTGTTCAACAAGCTCCCACTAGCGTAGATTATGGAAAACAACCAAATATCTTACAATCATTATGCAGACGACACACCGATTTATATGATGATATCACCAGTTGACTATGGTCCGATACGCGCACATCAAACAAATCATTGTTTGGATGTGCCAACATTTCCTCCAGTTAAAGATACAACTTCAGTGCTCACCTCCAATTATAACAGTAAAGACCACAAAACGTGCCAGAAATCCTAGTGTCTTAAAAAAAATCTACATTTAAGACAATTCCTCTCTGAGTTTGTAAAATCAACTCTTTAAAAACAACAACTTAAAAAGTTCTTTTAAATTTGAGCTTAAAACTTTTCTGTGTCTGTGTTTCACAAGTTCAATTTGGGACTATTTATTCATATTGTGCACTGCACTGCTGCTGCACTGTAATTCTCATTCTACTGTTCGATGTTTTATTATATTTTAGTTTATTTTCATCTTCTAATTTATTTAATTTTACCTCTTTTTAAAATCCTATTTATGTGTCTTTTTACATTGTCTTGTGTTTATTTGTATCTGTTTTTAATGCCTCTCTGTGTTATGTAAAGCACTTTGAATTACCTTGTTGTTGAAAGGTGATATATAGTAAAATTGCCTTGCTCAGAGTTGGAGAAGAAATGAAGGCAGCAGCGTATTGTTGGGAAACAAAACCAGCTGCAAGCTCAAAAGAAAACACAATAAAGTCAAATTAAATTAAAAGTCATGCAAGAGCGCAGCCAAGTATGGTCGGTCATTCAGTCAGTCCAACAGCCACTGAGAGGAGAGACAGTGAACCCACTCAGTTAATATACCTTTGAATATCAGATGGCTTCTGGATTATTACAATTTTACCGCCAGGGGGGTCAATTGGGAATTATTCTAAATCCTGTCTCCGATTTTCTACCTGTCCCCTCACCATCATAAATATGCAAAGCACACAAGGACACACTCAAGGCAAAAATCATAAAATGAAACCTTTTTCAATTTCTTGTCCTCCCCTGCCCTGTCCTCCTTTGTCCTGACTTGTCCTCTCCCACCCTTTCCTGTACCTCAGCTCCTGTATTATCTCAGGGATACTGACTTCAGCCATCTGGGTCTTTTGTTTTTGGCAGGCTTTCTTAAACTGGGACACTCGGAGGCCACCAGGACTGAAGGCTCAACTCTGATTTTCAACGCCCAAGATCTTTGTGTCTCTGCCAGGACATCTCAAAATATGTAGAGAGGACCAATGGAACGCTGGATTTGAGTTCCCTTCCCTACATTGCACTGATTGCTCGGGGGTTATTTTCACCTCATGAGCAGATACTGAAGTTGGGAACCTTATACGACTAAATAGTAGACAGGAAACTGAGGAGCTGAAGTTAGGGACCGTCTCAAAAGTGCATGCAAATGGACCAAGGAAGCTTGTTTTAGTTACTTTGCTCCCCACCTATGGAACAAGCTTCCTAAATACCTAAGGTTTTAAATCAGGACTTAAAACTTTGTTTATTGTGGCTTGCATCTATTTATTTGCTTACGTTTGTTTGTTTGTTTTTATTGCTTCTTAAAATGGAATTTATTTATTTATTTCTAATCTTTAACTACTTAACTACTATCTGCTTGTTCTTGCTCTTTGCTTTATTGTCCTTTAAATGCAATTTTAATGTTTCCTTGATATCCTATGTTTAATATATTTCTAAGCACTTTGCATTGCCTTGTGTCTGAATGGTGCTCTATAAATAAAACTGCTTTGCCTTCACATGTCGATAGGGTTCTCATTTCAAACAAAATGTATTTTTAACTGGACAACCTCCCACTGCATGTACAATCTTTTATCTCTTAAAAAACAATGCCATAGGGCCTGTTTTTTTCATTATACAGACTTCAGACCATCCACACATTCATCTGGACCACCTCTATTTATATTTGATAATACGTTATATTATAGACTTTTATTTTACACAACACACTAACACACTAATCTCCTGTTCTATTTTCTCTTTTTTAAACTTTTTTTTTTTTGAAGGTGGGGTTCAAATACAAATCATGTTTTATTATTAGATTAATTCAGACACATGGTTAAAATATGCAATCCTGTCTCCTGCTTAATTACGTTGCCATACAAGTAACTTACATTCTCAATGTTTCAAGGGGAAACATTTTTTTTCCAGATTACAATCACACTTTTGAACAGTTTTAAACATGTATGTAGTAAATTGAATCAAAACAAAACAAAAATCGCTAGAAAACGATGTTATGTTCAGGCAACACAACTACTTGGTTAAGTTTAGTAAAAAAACATCATGGTGTGGCTTAAAATGACTACGAAATTGAAAGAAAACAAAAACGCAACAAAACTACTTTATACTACTTTACTACGTTATGCTTAGTAAAAAAAAAACATAATAAAGTAAACGTTCACTTTTAGTTTCACATGGGACACACACAGCGGTCTGTTTGTTTGACCCACCCACCTATCCGGCCTCCTCCGTACGCCGACTTCCACAGATTACAAACATATTTGTGAGACGTCGAAAGCAAACATAATTCGCAACAAAATATGTTTCCCTCGAAACGTAATTCACAATGCAGTTTTGTTGTATGGGAACGGTATTTTTAGGAGACGGGGCTGAAATATGACATTTTGTAAGCATGAGGAGTATAAATGGCAGACCAAGCAATTTTTAAGAACATCCAGTGCTAGTATTTTCCAAATACAAATATTTTTGTGACATAAACACGGATGCAGATAATACCCTAGTATATGAGGTGCTGAGTCAACTGGAGTGTGTAGAATATGGTCTTGAAAACACTGCAAAAATATATAATAATAATAATAATAATAACCCACCATATATGGTGTCTTGCAGGCTTGGATGTACTCAGTGCAAAGGCACATGATGTTCCCACAGGACTGAAAGGCCTCATCCTGATCCTGGTCAGCATTTATATTTGCAGTGAATAAATAAATGAAGTGCTTTTTAAAACCAAAAGGTCACCCTTTGCTGTATTGTCCTAAACTCTCCACATGTTAACATTATTCTTCTAATCTCTCCTCTTCACTTCTTTTTCTTTAAATCCACATCTTTCACTGCCTTTCTTCGCTTTCCTTTCCATCTTCCATCCTCTCCTCTTATCTCATCTTCCTCACCATCACTTCCCCCTCTCTCCCTATCCACTCTGCTGATGTGGATGAAGGGATAAATAGAGAAGGAGTAGACAAGGGGGGGCCCGAGGTTCTTAAGTAAGCCTCTGAACACATTTCCTCTCCATTTAAATCACATCAAAATTGCTGCCCGAGACAGCAAGTGATGTTTTGGACCGTGATTGTGACACATATTTTAACTGCATGACTAAGCAAAATTGACCAAGAGTTGTTGTGGGGCCAGAAGCCGTACAGTAACATCGAGCACTTTATAGCTGCTGTCTGCTGCTGCTGATGGGCCTGTTACAGCTGCAGTGGGTAGAAATGGAGCAAATATGATTAAAAAGAGTTATTTTTATAAAACACTGTATCCTGACAGTAGTACATTAGACAGGTCATCTGAAAAAAAAAAATCATGTGCCTCTGTGTCCTCCGGTGCTCCTAATGGCATCTGAAAGATTTCACAGACCGGAGGAAAACAACCAATCAGAGCAGCTGTCAATCACTCACCAACTCTGATCAAACAGTCAAACTAGGCAGCGCTGATCAAATATCAATCAATATTCTGTTTTGTAATTCCTATTTCTTCTATTTTAGAAACATCTTGTAGTGTACTGTTTAACTGTAAAATGAGAAAGATTGTGACACGGCCTCTATTTTAAGATCAGTTGAGGAAATACCAAGCACCGCCCACCAGCTGGAGCAAACGTTCTCATTTTACAGCTAAACGGTACACTACAAGATGATTCTGAAAACATTTTATGCGAGAAATAGGCATTACAGTAACAGAATATTGATTCATATTTGATCAGCGCTGCCTAGTTTCACAGTTTGATAGAGTTCGCTGTGATTGACAGCTGCCTCCGTTGAATGAACAGCCAATAGGAACGCTCTCTCTCTCTCTCTCTCTGAAATGACCTGTGATTGGTCAAAGTCTCCCGGCACGAGCTAGATGTTCTAAAGCTTGAAAACAGAGCTATGAGGAGGTCTAGTTTTCATAGGGAAAAGTAGAAGTCTAGTTTTCTCTCGGAATGTTTGCCCTATGATGCCAAAAAATATACTGACTACTGCAGCTTTAAGCAGTAGGAGAGAGATGGACATAGACAAAATGAAGTGGAAAGAAAGATCAAGTAATGTAAAATAAGTAAAAAATAAATGACAAACACAACAAAACAAAGTAAAGTTTCATGCATCTATCAAAATAAAAGTTATCTCCACTAGCCACAAAGTCTCCGAAGTGTTATTCACTTTCACACGTATCAAGCTCTGGGGGCAGCACCTATGAAACCACAGCTTTTATTTACACAATGTATGACTGTTTATTCCCATGGCAACACGCTATCTTGGGTGCCATTAGAGAATTTGCTTTTCATTGCAACCCTGTATTTCAAAACTCACTCCCACTCAGTTGAGGAAAAGCCTATTAGGAGCCTGTTGTCTGAGAGTGCAGTGACTTACTGGAAATGCCCCTGCAGTATACACACTATATATTCCACCTACACCATCTCAAGGGAGCCACTTATGTGTCTTTATTTAACATAATGAAGCGCGTTGCATGCGACTGTATGTTTATGTGTACATGCGTGTGCTGTTTCTCAAAGGGAACAAAGAGTACATGCGTACTGCCGGAGGAGTCGCAGCTTGGAGGTGCGCGCGCTGAAAGACGTTGTGTTTATCTTTCTGCAAAAGGCTTCTTTTTCTTTTGTGGCAAGCTCACACGAGGAGGTCTATCTGCCCACCTGACAGTATGGCTGTGTTCCTAGTCATTGTCAGTCAAGGTAACCTGATATACTGTATGTGTGCGTGTGTGTGTGTGTGTGTGCAGAGCAGTTAAAGAAACAGCTAAGCACTCACAAGGGACTGCGCAGCCAGCAAACACAATGTCTCCCGCTGGCTCAGAGGGCTCTTCACAGCCGGGGCGTCGACTTTAGATCAGGCTCTTCTTTTGCTATTTTTTATTTAATGATGCAACCATTAAAAGGTTTTAGTAATATCACACAGACCACAGCTTTCTAACGGACTTTGCAATCACATATACGATAATACAATAATAATTTTATTGTCAGACAGGTCTGACATTTGATTTGCATTACAGCAGCTCCATTTGCAACATCACAGAAAGGACAACAAAAAAGAAATAAAAAAAAAAAACAGACATACATTTAACATTACAATCATAGAAGACCATATTCAGGGCCCTTCAACTCACATTTCATCTGGGATTAAAGGGACTGTTTGTGAGAATCAGAAATTGCTTGTTAACAGCGACACCTGTGGCCGTTAAGTGAAGCATCCTGTTGCTGGCGCTTGTGCTCGCTCTACATAGACATGAAGGAGCATCACTCAACACAGTGAGGAGACACACGTCAGCCTCCTGATCGCGGCCGGAGGGAACAGGGGAGATACCGGAGTTTTGGTCGGAGACGATAACGTTTCTCTCTGCGGAGCCCCGTCACTTCACAAGACACAGGAAACCTCTGTTGGTCTGGAGGAGCTGCAGCAGTTATTTCTGAACAAACGTCCACTGAACATTCACTAGATATTCTCAGAGCTAAACTATATAGTCTTATATAGTCTTATATAGTCTTAGGATTGACTGGTGTACAAAAGAGTGCTTCAGTCTAACCTTATTAAATCATGGAACCCTGTGTCTCTGATTTGATGGTAACAATTCATATTCACTGTTCAAAACATGGCTGGGGTCAGAATCGATGGTATTAGCCAGCCTTAATATGTTATTATAATAGGCTGATTCATAGAATTCTCAAGGGTGACCTACAATCTTTGAGCAGATTTTCATTTGGTGGAGCAGTTTTGACTTTAAAGTAGTGGACAAACTCTTGTACCATGTAGTATGACAATACTGTAGAACACTCATAATCACAGAAGTACAAAACAAAAAAATAATTTGTTTACTCGCGCCAAAGACCTGAGAAAGTAAATTATTTGTTTTGTCTTTTTACAGACAAATTCAATGTGGTATCTCCAAGATAACAGATGGTTTATCATTACGCCAACATATTTATATGAAAATACAGGCTGGATTTTATCCTTATGAATAACAATAGAAACTTTATGAGAGTCAGATGGTGAACCAAATACAATTTCTTCCATTTTCTTTGTGTTAATCTGAAGAGCATTACTGTCACTCCACTCGACTGTTGTGTTCACGCCATGTTGGTGCAGCCTAGGGTTGTCTGAGTTACTTAATGCCGGGATCAGACTACAGGATATTTTTGCCTTTGACGATGGTCCCCATGTCAGATCTAACGATCATAATCTCTTTCAGTGTCTTGGTCGGGTGACTGGCAAGACTACACGTATGACCACGACCAATCACGGTACGTCGTATTCCACGATCACGCGCGAGTTCAGACGTCATCGGGGAGGCGGTTGAAGCAACTGTCAATCATGGCAACAGAAGCGTTGTGTGTGATGCTGGCGGTCTCGTGTTGCGAAAAATATAGGCAGGGGTACAGTTGCCACAATTCAAGGAATTTTTCGTCACTTTCGTTGTCCCACCTGACCAGCAAACTCGGCATCCCTCCTCAAAGGAACACGTCGTTGGAGATGTCACGCTAGACGCGTCAAGACGAAAAATTCTGACAGGCTAGACTTTACCTCGGGGTGTCGTGGGGCGTCCCAGACATGCCGTTGGTTGTCGTGTACTATGACACACTACACGAGATAAGAGGAGCAATTTTCACACACCACTCATTTATCGTTCCCGATCCCCTACGATGGCCGTGTCGGGCTGTAATCGGGCCGATATCGTGTAGTCTGAACCGGGCATAACAGAGATATTAGAGCTGTATCATTAGAATACTTTAGAATATATTGATTTGGTGTATCTGTGCGTCATCGGTATAGAAAAGCATAGCTGAACTCATGCAGCCCTGGGAGGCCCCAACATTGGTCATGATGGCAGTTGAGGGTTTAGTTCACTTTTACAATCTGAACTCTGTCAGTAAGAAAAGAGGCAAACCAACGAATCAAACAGGGATTCAGTTCCTGCTGGACCATTTTGACACCAAGATGTCTGTCTGTGGTGTATTCTCCTTAACCGCACTGTTAGACCAACCCTGACGGCTTTAAAGTGAGTACTAACATCAATTTTGCACAGTAAAAGTAAAAGTAATGAAAAAATAATGGTAACACTTTCCTTAGTCTCCCTATATTTAGCCTTTAGAAGCACTATATAAACATCTAAAAGGACCAGTGTGTGGGATTTGGGGCATTTATTCGCAGAAATGGAATATAATATTCATCAATATTCATCATTCATCCATGTTTTCAGTAATCACCTAAAACTTAAAACCACTGTGTTTTTGTTCAGGCTTTTTCTCATATACCATTCTTGGCTTTACCAATGAACAGTAATGCACTTTAATTTGTATGTTCCACAAAATCAATTTCTATGTAATCAATGTAGTTGTGAATCAGGAAGTATAAAGGGCAACAAACGCTGCATAGGGAGGAGGTCGGGATGAATGACTGGGTCAAAAACCCCGGACTTTCGCCTGGAAGACCGGTGTTCGTACCCCGTGTGAAACCACAAATCAACGTTGATTTATTTGTCACATAACTTCCGTACCTAAGTTACGCCACTTATGTTATTACCACAATCTTTCCCGAAACCTAACTAAGTAGTTTTGTTGCCTAAACCTAACCAAGTTTCTTCCTGTGAAGACGGAAGTTTATTTTAAAAAGACTTGTCAAGTGTTGCTGGACATTCGTAGGAAAACGCACAAAAAAGGAGGAATACCTTTTCATTTTGTTTCGTTAGCTTAAAATGTACGTAGGAGTTAGTCGTGTTGTACCGCCATGTGTAGCCCAGAACTGACAAACCAAATGATGGCTCTAGAGAGGGCCTTTCACGTATTAATACTACCTGAAGGCCACCGTATCTTTATCAGGATAAACCGTAGGTAGCACTTCTTTTCAGTGTGAAGTTCATGTGAAATTTGCTATTTCAAATATGTTCTTTGAAAGAATATAGAATAATTTATAATGTTATAAAAATGTGAATTTGTTTTCTAAATGTATTACTGGAAGAAGAGTACGCTTTGTAAAATAGCGGTGTCTTGTGATCCAATGTGGGAATGAGTCAGGCGACCGGGAAGCAAGGTCATTAAGGTCATTAAGGTCTGGAACACTAAAATCCTGCAATTATGTTCTCATACATGTGAAATGCACACACATACTTCCAACACCAAATTCCATAATCGAAAAATAACAGGAGAGAAGGGAACTCTTTAGGGGTGGTGGGGGCGGGGGGGAGACGATACAGCATATCGCAATATTTTGCATACCAATATCTTATTGATACACAGACATCAAGTATCAATCTATTTATTATATAAATTATTAACCTTTTAACAATCTGACGGCCCAAGCGCTATTCTGTATTTCAGAGGTGGTAGCAGGCTAAGTCTTAAAGCGAGTGAAGATACTGGTACCATATGAAATGGAGACAATTGATACCAACCATGTCATGTTAGCTTGTTGGGAAGAACGCCAAATAACGCTTCAAAGTTACGCTAAATTTTGGCGAGGAAAACTGGCATTGCCATTTTTAAAGGGTTCCCTTGACCTCTGACATCAAGATATGTGAATGAAGACTCTGAGCTCAACAGAGTGAAAATTGTGTTATTAGATAAAACAGATGTAATTTGCTGTTGAAAAAAGGTAACAAATCGCAATATATTGCAAAATCGCAAAACTCCGCACATCACAAAAATCTCAATAAGATCGTATCGTGATAATATTGTTTTGTGGAGCCTCTGATGATTCCCACCCCTAGAAATCTTACCATTCCCCTTCTGCTCACACACAATCAGGGTCTGAAATTAACACCTGCCACCAGCTAAATGCCATTCAGTTATTATTATGAGACATTCAAAATCTGCTCAGGAAAAAGGACTATTGGACGAATGTAAATTACAACGAAATGTCATCTCGTAAAATTACGTTTTTGGTGAGAAACTTCCAGCAAATCCATTTGTTTGAAGGAATGTTTTCACAGTAATATAAAATAGATATTAGAGAGGGAATTATGACCTGTTTAACTTCCTAACACTAGCTCTAAGCAGCTTGCCAAGATTTTTTTTAATCAAAGCAAATATTTAAATAATCAAAGTAATTTGAATTGTGTGTTTTTATGCAAATAACCACTATAGATGACAATAACAAAGTACACCACAGTACTGTGTAGGCTACACTACCCTCCCTCCAAGGTGTAATTCGAACACTGTAATTCACCATGTATATACTGTATATATTTTTTTAATGTAAAATATATCGAACATTGAATGACATCAGATCTAAAATGTTATTCCTTCGTAGAAAGGAAATTTGATCTGCCACTTTTGAAATCTCTGCACTAATGCAGAGATTTCAAAAGTGGCAGATCAAATTTCTGAGTGGCAGACAAAAAAAAAATACTTGTCTGCCACAGTGGCAGGAAGTGAAAAAAGTTAATTTCAGACCCTGCACACAATACATATGTGCTGTACATATAACATAAAACTAGGCACACTATATACACTCCATCAGTTGTAGTGCCCACACACTATCAGACGCTGATACTTTGACTGCTTTACCCTGGAGCCACCGTTCCATTTTTGGCAGCACTGGTGGTCCCTTCCCACTTTTCCTCTTTGCAACATCTAGGGCTATTCAATAAAGAAGCTTCGGGGAGCTCGGAGGAGCAGGATGGAAAAAAATAGAGTGAGCATTCAATTCTGCCTGAATTATCCCAGGGTTTGTGTGCTTACCCCGATAAAAGAACAGAGAAGGAAATCTATGGCTTATTTAAAGGCTTCTGCATCATGCTCAGTACTTGAATTTTGCATGCCCATGAGGGAGCGGCTCTGGCGCTTTACAGAGTAACACGGTACATTGTTAAGTGTGACACCGGGTGTCGGGACGTCTTGTTGTACTAGAGCAGGGACGGGCCGCTGTCTGAAGTGTGGCAGGGGTTGGCCAAGTGCGTGTCCTCATACAGAGTTTACCAGTGTGACCACGCTCCTATTTAGAGCACAAACTGTTCATTTAACTACATCAAACAACAGATTTCTAGAGTTTTAACCTCTTTCCATTCCACCCTCTTTTCTTTAGAGGGGTAGGGAAGGGGGACAGGGGATGTTCAGGGATAGATAACAAGTCAATAGTAGATGTCACATAGAAGTGGTGTACATCATCTGAAAGCTGGAACCTGAAGGTTAATTTGAGATGCAGCTCAGCACTGTGGGTCAAGTTGTTCTGGTCATTAATAAGAAATAAAAATGTATTAATTAATCAATTAAAATAAATTGTGAAAGTGTATAAGAGCATAGAACATGATGATATAAGCTTGTGAAGGTTATGATGGCTCTGTTATGTCTCATACATTTTTGCAGCAACTTTTAAGTGGATGATGATGAAAATGATCAGTGATCCCTCCATAATGCCACATTAAGACATCAAGACCTTCAGGAACACCATAGAAAAGCCATGCTGTGATTTGGGATCAAAAACTTTTAACATTTGGAGATTTCTGCAAGAATTGCATTTTTAGGCGATTTCGGAGACTAGAGACCTCTGAATGCTCTAGGTCTCTAGTCTGATCCATCCATCCTCTGAATGCTCTAGGTCTCTAGTCTGATCCATCCATCCTCTGAATGCTCTAGGTCTCTACTCTGATCCATCCATCCTCTGAATGCTCTAGGTCTCTAGTCTGATCCATCCATCCTCTGAATGCTCTAGGTCTCTAGTCTGATCTATCCATCCTCTGAATGTTCTAGGTCTCTAGTTTGATCCATCCATCCTCTGAATGCTTTAGGTCTCTAATCTGATCCATCCATCCTCTGAATGCTCTAGGTCTCTAGAGGTCTAGGTCTCTGTGTTCAAAAAAAGGTGTCACTCCAATGAAATGTCTCCTATGGGGGCTAACATCATCACACATGAATATAGTTGGGCTTTTTGAATCCACAAGAGTCTCAGATTTACAGTGATACCCATTTTATGTAATTCTAAGACTGTTTAGAGACCCCAGTATGCAGAAATATTCAAACGCACCATTTTAGTATAGGCTTCAATAACAAATTTATACTGCATTCAAAAAACTGCATGTGATTATCATGAAGTGGGCATGTCTGCAAAGGGGAGACTCGTGGGTACCCATAGAACCCATTCACTGATCTGGAAATCAGAGGTCAAGGGACCCCTTTGAAAAATGGCCATGCCAGTTTTTCCTCGCCAAAATTACTTTATTATTTAGCGATCTTCCCGACAAGCTAACATGACATGGTTGGTACCAAGATTCCCTCGGCTTTCTAGTTTCATATGATACCAGCATCTTAACTCTGGCTTGAAAAGTCAGCCCTCAACACCCTCTGAAGAATCTATAGACAGAATATAGAAGGGGTTAACTTAACAACGTCACACAACAGATTTCTGGAGTTTTCATCAACCTCAAGCGCAATGTTCTCTTGTGGTGAGGAGGAGATTACAGATGGAAGCCATTTGGTGCCTTTTCTTTTTTTGTGAAAACCAGGCAAGCAGGAGGAGTAAGGCGTAATTTGGGCACTTCTGGAGATGACACAGCAGAGAGGAAGAATAAGGAGGAGGAGGAGGAGGAGGAGGGGTAAAACACTGCAGATCAGCTCTTTACTATTAAAAGAGAAGCATGCAGGAAAACAGCTCCCTTCCTCACAGTTTACATTAAGTGGTCTGTGCACAAGAACACCAGTGATGTATAACAGTGGACCTTGCATTTAATTAAGCAGGTCCCCTCAGCCTCTTTCTTTTTTTTCTTTTTTTTTCTACCTGCTAGCCTGTATAATCATTTCATATACGCCGTGATATCATCTGCTTAATGCGCTATTTTGCCATACAGTTAAAGCTGGGCGATAAATCTGGCCGTGCTCTCCGTTAATAGATGCAGGGGCCTCGCTGAATAATGTGTGCATTAGATTAGTAGCACTACAGAAGTGAACCACCGCGGAGAGAGAAATACTCCACGTTAATCTCTCTTGGTGGTTCCCTGAGGGAGGAGGACTTAGTGGCCCCTTCCTGTGGCTGGAGGTGGAGGGTGGAGGTGGAGGTGGAGGAGGTGTCTGCACGGGACAGTGAGAACAATTCGAATGGAGTAGAAAGCATTCAGTGTTCACTCATAAGCTTCTGATAATTCATTTCAGTCACACAAAGCGTCCACATGCTCCACCAGCACACCTTAACAAAACCACTTTCACACACACACACACACACACACATGCACACTACAGTTGGATGTTCAAACGAGCAATTCGCGCTCAATCCGAGCTGGGTGCCACGGGTTAAAAAGCACGGCTTCTCAAAAGGCGTCAACACGTCGGCTTCTAAATGGACACAGTTAAGATTGGCCCTCGAGAACCTCTCACATTTATGACATTACATTTCTCTCTTCTTTTTCTCTCTTAACATACTCCTTTTCCCTGATTTCCAGCGGGTGAGGAGCGATTTGAGGTGACCTCGTTACGGAGGATGACAATACAACAAAAGAGCGGGGGGTTATGAAATGGAGAAATTCTATTTCCACCCTCCTGGCCATTCATCTCCCTGCAATAGGGGGAAGAGGATTCATTATTTGGTAACCTCTCTCCACTAACTCATTTGCATACCCTGCGTACGTGAATGAGTGTGTGTGTGTGTGTGTGTTGGGGGGGTACGTGTGTGTATCTTTGTATTCACGTTTAGCTGTACTTGTGAGGACAAAGATTAAGAATGTAGCTGGGGTGAAAAGTGGGGTTAGGCTCAGGTCAAGGGCAACCTGCAGCATATTAAAGGTCCCATATTGTAAAAAGTGCGATTTTCATGTCTTTTATATTATGAAGCAGGTGCTCAGTGCTTTAAAAAATTCTGTTGAACTATCAAAACGCTCAATATACGGAGAAATACACACAGCCCGTATTCAGAAATTGTGTGTTTCAAACAAGTCGTTTCTGTCCATTTGTGATGTCACAAATATGCAATATTTAGACCATCACACGGTTTTAAACGTAAACATTCTAAATGTGTCCCAGTCTATTTCCTGTTGCAGTGTATGTGAATGACATCAGCTGACAGGAAGTAAACATGGACCCAAACTGTTTCCTAGCAACGCAATTCCATTGCAATTCCGTTGAAATGCACTAAAACAGAGCGTTTCAGACAGAGGGTAAATACAGGTATATTCAGGCAGACAGTATGACAAAAATAAAGGTTTTTTTTTAACATTACAGCATGTAAACATTTTCTAGTAGAAACACAAAATACAAGTATGAACCTGAAAATGAGCACGATATGGGACCTTTAATGTAGTGTAAAAACAATGTCCTCACAAGAGTAGTAAAATGTGTGTATGGAGGACTGAGAGTGTGAGTGAAAATGAGAAAAAAGCAGCAATAAAAAGAGAGAGTAAGCAAGCGAGTGGGTCTCTGCAAATGCATCCAGTTGTGTATGAATGTATACATTTGTGGGTGTTCAAGAGAAAGACTTGTGCCCCCATGAACCAGCACTCTACTCACTAACCTAACTGTTAATGCTTTACGTTCCTGTAAGTCGGCGCCATGACAAGGGCAGCCCCAGTTCCCGGTGAGGGTGAGTGGACGTTCAGCCCTCCAATCAGACGCTCAAAGCTGAGTCAACTAAAGTGCAGGCTTAAAAGCGAGTGCTAACCCTGAGGCCCAGAGTCATCAGCACAGAGAGACAGAGTGTGTGTCTGCATGTGCTGTATGACACACGTGGGTTGGCATTAACTACACAGACATTATTTTGTTAAAGAGACGATTCAACCTAAAATCAAATATACATATTTTTCCGTTACAGTTCCATTATATTCGAAAGAAGGCGGACTCTATGGCCAATGTTGCCAACACTTGGCAACTCCCACCAGAACAATCTGGATCGATAAATAGCACAACAGTTAAGAGGAAAAATATATATTTTTGATTTGGGGTTGATCTGTCCCTTTAAAGGTCCCATATTATGCTCATTTTCAGGTTCATACTTGTATTTTGTGTTTCTACTAGAACATGTTTACATGCCGTAATGTTCAAAAACACATTATTTTCCTCATACTGTCTGCCTGAATATACCTGTATTCACCCTCTGTCTGAAACACAGTTTTAGTGCATATCAATGGAATTGCAACAGAATTGCGTTGCTAGGCAACAGTTTGGGTCCATGTTTACTTCCTGTCAGCTGATGTTATTTACATACACTGCAATAGAAAATAAACTGGGACACATTTAGAATGTTTACGGTTAAAACTGTGTAATGGTCTAAATATTGTATATTTGTGACATCACAAATAGACAGAAATCCTAATGGCTTCTTTCAAACGCGCAATTTCTGAATACAGGCTGTGTGTATTTCTCCGTATATTGAGCGTTTTGATAGTTTAACAGTATTTATATAGCACTTAAATGTGCTTTATAATATAAAAGACATGAAAATCTCACTTTTTACAATATGGGACCTTTAAGCTACATGAGTTGTAAGTTAAATCTGAAGTAGGCGAGATTTTTATAAAATGGTCGCTATATCGTGACAGTAGTACATGAAACAGGTAACCTGAAAGAAATCATGTGCCTCTGTGTCCTCCGGTGTTCCTAACAGCATCTGCAAGAATTCACAGACCGGAGGAAAACAAGCATTCAGAGCTGATCTGAGGTCTGCTGTCCAACAGCCGTCTATGAGAGACGGCAGTCAATCAATCGCCAACTCAGACCAAACGATCAAACTAGGCAGCGCTGATCAAATATGAATCAATATTCTGTTACGTTAATGCCTATTTCTCTCCTCACATGTTCTCAGAATCATCTTGTAGTGCACGGTTTAACTGTAAAATTAAAAAGTTTGTGTCGCAGTAGCCATTGTGATTCTCTTGAAGGAACGCCAAACTACCGGTCACATGACCGGAGCACAGCCAATAGGAACGCTCTCTCAATGAAATGACCTGTGATTGGTCAAAGTCTCCTGTCTCTGGCTAGATGTCTTGAAGCCTGAAAACAGAGCCATGAGGAGGCACTTGAACACATGAATTACAATATACTGAAAGTTTATTATGGGATTTTTGCCCAATGATGCCACAATTATACTGCCTACTGAAGCTTTAAAGCGATGAAATTGCAGAAACGCTTGTATCAAATGTATTTCTGCTCTTGTTCTTCATGAAATTCAATATCAGCTTTTGGACAATAATAATAGATTTCTCAACACATTAAGAGTTCACAAAGATAGAATAAAACAACTATAAAGGAAAGAAAGAACTATTAACCAAATAGCAATGAGACAAAGGGGTACTACAGCAATTTAGTACTGCCTTTCCACAAAGGTTGGGAGCCTTGCAGAAGACACATTCTAAATAAAACAGTCAAAATTGATGCTGCAGCATCTTATTGCTAGACATTGGAAAAGTGTTTGTTGTCCATCTTTGAACCTTTTGAACAAAGAGATTTCCTTTTGCATAACGATTGAAAAGCTTACATATACAATCAAACAAAAAAGTAATATCTTTCATAAAATATGGGATTTATACCTCACATTTTTGGAATCAAGACCTAATAATGTCTTCTCATTTTGTAAATGATAATTTTTGTTGTTATCTACACCGAGGGCTTAGAGTTCATGGGTGGGTTTATGGGTGAATGGGGAAGGTGTCTCAAGGGAGACTTGTAAGATGTAACCAACCCATCTAAGAAAGGTGATGTTCTATGTTGAAAATCAGTAAAGATATGAAAAAAAAAGATTTGATACCACAGAGGCCGAGATATGCTCATTTTCAGTCCTTAGTACAAGTCAAGCTTAAAAAATGCAAGATCCTACATTTCCCACAATGCAATTCAATTGCATTGTTACACTCCCTCTTCCTGCTCAATACACATCTTTAAAGCGACTATAACCAAAATTTTTATGAGACAATTTGAATGGGGTTGGTGAACCTACAGAGGATCAGCTTTACAGAGCTTTGAAGTGAGTTTCAGCTCATTGTTTAGCTGTATGGCCCGTAACACAGCTCTCAGCTGGCCTCTGTTTTCAGTAAAAAGGCTCTAAAGGCCCACTGTATGCTACGTGCCTTACACTAAAAGCCAGACATACACAGTTAGAGACTAGCCGATGAACATAGTGGAACATTTAGCAGCAAAAGAGCTAAATATTTCCCTCAGGAATTGGTGGAGACCAAAAACAGAGTTAAAAAAGAGTGAATATTAGACTTGCATTCATCAGGTGGCCAGAAACACAACCTCAAATGAATGATAATGTTGCTCCATTACAACTGGATGTGTTAAAAGGACTGTTTGTAAGAATCAGAAATGCTTGTTAACAGCGACACCTGTGGCCGTTAAGTCAACAAAAGTCAGCATCAGGCTCGCGCTTGTGCTCGCTCTACATAGACATGAACGAGCATCGCTCAAAACAGTGAGGCGACACCAACCACAATATCACTCTGTATTCCAGCTGCTTGGCAGTAATGTTAGCTGACCAGACAAAGGTCTCTCGATGAATCAATGCTGATCCTAGGGTTGGCTTTTCCTGCTTCAACGCAGGCTGAGGCAGCGGGGCTCCGCAGCGAGTAACGTTACCGTCTCCGCCCGCAGCCGGAGTGAGCAGGGAAGACACCAGCACCCGGTCGGTAACAAGACGACAACGATTCTCTCTGCGGAGCCCCGTCACTTCACAAGACACGGGAAACTTCTGTTGGTCTGGAGGAGCTGCAGCAGTTATTTCTGAACAAACGTCCACTGAACATTCACTAGATATTCTCAGAGCTAAACTAACTCTTCCGCAGTGAGGAGTGAACGTGCGTTCACGTCTAGAGGTGGAGCGAGTACACGAGAACACGCGTTGTGTTAGTGAAGGCAAGCAGGCAGAGGAGGAGTGACCCTGGCCACACGCGAGCGCGCCTGTGTCCCGACCCAGTACATTTATACACTTAAAAAGTTACAAACAGTCCCTTTAATATAAGTCATGATATGTCAATATTGTGTGCACAACTTGTTTCCATTTCCCCCCTTTGTAACACAGGCTTTGTATTAAAAATGTTATAATCTCCAGGCCCAAGCCAAGTTAACCCTGGTGACCTCATCAGGGGATAGTGACTCTGATGTTAGAAAGCTCTATCGAAAGCCATAAAAAGCTCCATCACATCTGTTTTCAGAGGCTGAGTAGCACTTCCCATCACGGATAAATTGAACTTAATGTGTAAAATCGACGGAGTGCCCCTTTAAAAGATCCAAAGAAAACAGATATAAACTAAAAAAGTGCACTCAGTAGTGTGCAGATCTCCGCCAGGTGTGTCTGCAATGACCACTGCTGTAATGTTTGATTGAATACCAACCATAAATGTCTAACCCCTGTCTCGCGTCTCAGCTGTGTCTCACGGTCGTAACTGCGACCTGAAGCACTTATTTAGGCTTCAAGTGTATTTTTTGTGACAAAACGCCCGTAAACGCAAGTTTGATGCCCACTAAAATTTTTACAAACCAGGTGAAGCAGAGTGTGGTGTCTTTGGACTCTGCTCCGGTTTGTAATCCCACAAACTGTCCCTTCACATTAGCCCAGCAGCTGGTAAGCAAGACACGGCAACTTTTTGGGTATGGAGGTGTGTTTTTGCACCATTTATTCAAACTGTAACTTACACTGTGCATTTACTGCCACTAGACAACTTCGCTGCTAACTTTTCCCTCTGCTCCGATTGCCAACACCTGTCTGCCGTGATCGCAACCACCATCTCTCTCGCTCAACCACACACATTCGCGGTGCACACACACTGAGCACTGCCCCATCATAGAGCCATGATTATATGCATGTGTTGATGGGAAAATAGATCCAGAATACTACTGGAACAACATTTGTGGCTTACTTAGGCGTGCAAATCTGACTAAAGGAGTTGTTGATCAGTTGCGGGCCCCATCGGCCAGTTCAGAGGCGTGAGGAGTCAGCAGTCAATGACGGTATAAAACAGTCAATTAAATATGTTTTTCAGAAAGTGTGAATCACCGCAACCACGAGAGGTCTTTAAGCATACAGTCATAACTGAGCACAAAAAATAATAAGCTGATGTGGCCAATAGTGTGCGAGATTAGCCGCGGACAGACAGACACAAACACAACCGAACACAATCTCCTCTCAGACTCACAACTGGTGGAGATAATGAGGTAGCATCACAACTGCTGAGAAAAATGGATTCATGATTATTACATACTCCTCTGATGAAAGAATTTTGAAATATTCAGTATTTACTTTTATCTGGTTTATCAAAGCAGTACTACGATGCCTCTGTCTCGTCTCAGCTGATCGCTGCTGATGACACAGAGCGTCAACAGGAAGAGGGAAACCAGTCACCCCACCTCCTCTCCGCCTTGTGTCTCGCACTTTGGTTTCACTTGCACTCATGTGTCACTCCGAAAGCCCGGGATTAAGAGGCAGTGGTTTGCAGTGCGGGGAGAGAGTGAATGGTACTGCTACTGTAGTTGCACACACACACACACACAGACACATGGACACACTAGTAATATGTGTATGCTTGTGTATTGAGATTCTGACTGTGTATGATCCAACAAAACATGTCCCTCCCCTCCTGCAGCCTCTGAATGCAAAAACGTACTTCGACATCGCCCAAGGATTTGTTAATTAGCTTGCTAACATCTGTCCTCGCGATGCGGGATGGGATTAGAATACAAAAAAATAACACCCATCGTCTAATCAAGGCCTTTCCGCGACAGCACCCATAACAACAGATGTCAACCCCCCCCCGCCCTCCCCTCCCCTTCTCCCTTCCCCCAACCCCACCTTCATAAAAAAGGCTACGTTTTTTTATGCGATCCTTCTTTAATTGATGTTAGCATGTTGTTGAACAATGCATACCCTGCTTCAGGACAGTATACAGCAATCATGTGTGTGTGTGTGGGTGTGTGTGTGTGTGTGTGTGTGAATGGGGGTAGTGTCTAGTTTGATGTGAAACTCGTATCCTGCTTGTAATGTCCTCCACGGGCCAAAGGGAATTGTTGAAATGATAACTTGTGCTCTTACGGAATGATCATAGCAGTGATTAAGTTGTACGGGACGGACCCTACAGGAGATGAGATGAAGACGAAACTGTTGCAAAATGGCGAAGAGTCCTCTCTATTCATTTCTCCACTGGAAGCGTCAGGTGCACGTGGGGCTCGACGTGGCCTCCCCAGACGTTGACAAATGAAGTAATTACATTTATGTGAGTGTGTAGGATTGATTCATCAACCGACGCTCGCTACCAAGAGCTTCAGATTTAATTGGGGGAGCTGGTGACACATGCATCTTCCTGTGATAACACATCATTTTTTATCAAAATGAAATCACCCCCCCAATATTATGTACTGGATTCGATACATCCTCGTGCCGATGATGCACAATTTGGTTTATTTTAGACTCTATTTATAGCAATTATTCATAATTTCAGAGTTACAAGAAATATGTTTGTTAATTAGTGTGCGAGACATGACACAAAATCTGTAGAAATACCTCATCATTGATATTTCAGTTGTTAATACAAAATGTGCACACTGGTAAAGCATTATGAGATGTTCTCAGGTGCAAATGTTCAGTATTTGAAGGACCAATTCACCCACATTATGAAAAAGCATCATATTGTCTCACTAGTGCAACCAAGTCTCCTAATATACTTACTTATAGGATAAATTTTGTCCCCGGATTACATTTTTTAATCGATATCATAAAGTAAACTTTTGTTATGAACATGTCTGCCATGTCCC
This sequence comes from Sebastiscus tertius, assembly GCA_916701665.1. Classification (NCBI taxonomy): domain Eukaryota; kingdom Metazoa; phylum Chordata; class Actinopteri; order Perciformes; family Sebastidae; genus Sebastiscus; species Sebastiscus tertius. The sequence goes on from CAKAOH010006837.1 coordinate 25,084, forward strand.
AAAGAATGCATATTGAACATATCTGCAAAACTATCACTGACAGTAAATTTGACTTGTTTTCTCTACCATATGGGATTGTGGACATTAAAGCATTATTAAAATTTTCATGGCTGCATCGAGTAGTTTAATTTATGATAAAACATCATAATTCATATATTTTGTATGCAAAATCCTAATTTATGAAGTAACTTGTAACTACAGCTGTCTGGTAAATGTAGTGGAGTCAAAAGTGTAATATGTTGCTCTGAAATGTAGTGGAGTACACATATTAAAGCTGAGGTAGGCAGTCTATTTTTGGCATCATTGGGCAAAAATTCCATAATAACCTTTCAGCATATTGTAGTGTGTTCTGAGAGAAAACTAGACTTCTGCTCCTCCTCTTGGCTCGGTTTTCAGGCTTTAGAACATCTAGCCTGTGACGGGAGACTTTGGCCAATCACGGGTCATTTCAGAGGGTGTTCCTATTGGCTATTCTACAAACACAGATGCGTGTGCACGTCCTTTCAGATGGCGAAAGGCTGATTCAACGTCGGAATATACAGCAGGAAACGTTGCTATTCCAGTATTGGCAACAACTGCCTGCACTGCAAAGCAACCCAAAAAAGGGAGAAGGACTTATCAAAAAGAGAGTCTGACAATATCGGCGAAACGTTTCAGAGATGTAAAGTAAATGCAAGCAAAGCTACACCTCCGCCATTTTGGACTGAAAGCGGCTACAGGATGGCAGTAAAACGTCCGCCTAAAAAGTGGCTTACAAAAATTAAAAAAATATTATTTCTATTCTATTGTCATATTCTACTGAAATGACCTGTGTAGAACAATAAAATATTAAAAATATAATAAGTCTTTTCAGTTCAAAATGGCGGCAGCCACTGTTGTCCTAAAAACGCTGGAGTTTCGTCTCTTTGCTTCTATTCGCCAAAGGCTCACAGCTGCGGCTAGATCACGGCAGCTAATGGCTCTCTAATAGTTTAGCCTTCAAATTCTGGCGTCTTTTTTGCCTGTTCCATAAACCTGCCTTCCCTGGGGTACCACTTGAATTACAATATTCTGAAAGGCTATTATGACATTTTTGCAAAATGACAACAAAAATATACTGCCTACCCCAGCTTTAAGTCAAATGAAATGAAAAGTATCTCAAATTTGTACTTCAGTACACTTAAAGGGAAAGATCATGGCCTTGGTTAAAAATTAGTGATGCACCGATACCGATGCCAGATCCGATATCGGGCCGATACTGAATCAAATAGCTGGATCGGGTATCGGTGACAATGGGGCCGATCTATTGAATTGAATACTATGTTTATATACTATATACATTATATATTGGAATTATAATTAAGTTTTGACCAATTTGTTGCCGCATTAAAAAGGTTTACACCTTAATTGTAATTCCTGTTAATATCGAAGATTTTTTACCAAGTTTCTGGTGAACCATTTATTATTTTAATAATAAATAACCGTTCACTAAATTTATATCTATGTATTTATTGGTTACATTTTTTATTACAAAGTTAGGAAAGCAATATTTAAGTTAAGCCTTACACATAAAAGAATGATCCCAGTCACTTCCACACAGTGAGGCATACAGCTCATTAATTTATCACTGGTATCGGATCGGTACTCGGTACCAGCCGATACCCAAAGCTCAGGTATCGTTATCGGGACTGAAAAAGTCAGAGCGTGCATCCCTATTAAAAATTTGAAAATGTATGCTGACTCGAAGTGCGAGACATGATGTGTTTAACCCGAACCATGAATGTTCTCTAAACTTTACCAAAGTTTTTTAGAAGCCTAAACCTAACCCACACTTAGGATTCGCTCCATTCTGAGTTCTGGCTCCAGGAGGGTGCCCGGTTTCCAGGCAAGGTGTTGCAGCTCCTTTTTGGCTGATCTGGTCTTTCAATTGCTCTTAGTGTGGTCCCTCACCTGTAAGGTTGAGCTATTGCCTCTCCGACAGTACTGCACAAATCCATTACGATAACATTCAATTCTCAGAGGGAGGATGAAATTATAAAAGTTAAAATAATTTTTCACAAACGGCGCCAAGCTCCTACAATCAGCCGCTATTGCCATTTAAATATATTCCAAAATGATATCATGCATGGAAAGAAACCGGGCAGAAAATGTGGGGAAAAAGCATGAAATCAAAAGAAACCATGTTTTTATCTGAATGTAGCACTCCTAACATTGGTCTGGTGTAAATGCAGGCCTCCACATGAAATATGGGGTTTACCAGCTATAATGTGAGTGTTATATAGCACAAAGGGCAATATCTGACAGTATCATTCATAACAGAGTGCATTTGCATGAATTTCACTGATTGTGTCACATGCACATAACATATATTGTTGCCTATAGGGTCCCTGCTGAGGAGTCGTAATGAGCTCTTCAACCCTGGAGAGGCAGACATAACTCGCATGTTCCGCTGTCACTGTGACAATGGAGGGGTTTATCACTACCAAAAGCTCGGGGGGGAGAGAGTGTGAGAGCAGGGAAGCGCTGGGGAGATTTCATGGGGAGGGAGGAAATACTGTACACAAAGAGAAACTGAGATGGCATGAGAGCACGAGAGTAATAAAAAAAAATAGCCTTCAAATCTGCCATGTATGCCTAACCGAAGCATGTTTCAGCATGTAGAGGAGGATCTGCTGGAATTACACTGCTGCAGCTCGCTGAGCAACTCTCAGGCAACATTTGTATCCCCTGCAGTAACCCTACGTCCCACCCCTCTGCTTCTCACACTCTTTTTCTGGATTTCTGTCTTGCATTCCCTGCTTCTATTCCTGCATGTTGATATTCTCTCCCTCAGACTGTGTCAGAAGGGTAAAGAGAAAAACAACAGACAGGGATCATCTTCACCCCCTTTCACACAACAGACCCCCGACTAACAACCAGTTACAGAGCCGAGGAGTGTGTGTTATGTTGCCTCAGTAGGGCTGCAGGGATGACATATTTTTGTAGGCCAACCAGGAAGTTAGCATCGCCCTGGTTCTCTCCACAAAAAGCCAATATGGATTTTGGATTATTGCAGAAAATCAGCTTTGTGGCAAACACACGTTTATGATACGTACACGTTTAGTTCAGCAAGATCTCCACAAATAAACATCACTTTTATGATTTCTGAAGAGTGAATGCAATCGACAGAGGTAAAAGCTGACATTAGGCTATAACCAAACTACACCACGGTCACATAAACGGTAGTATACACAACAAGGCTGTAAAGGAGGACGAGTCGGCGTGATGACGTCTTGTGGTCTCATTTAGCCACTTGTTAGCAACCGCCTTTTTTAAGACACATAAAGGTTTCACAATTCACATATCTACAGACATATTTTATATCGTAGAATAAAACGTTAAAATCTCCGAAGCTTGTGTTAACCACAGACCTTATTCCAGGCATCCAACAAAAAACAAATTAAAAAAACCCACCGACTTCCAGACGAGGGAACCAGAAGTGCTAAAATGCTGACTCCTTTCTGGGTTTTAGGACTCATTCCTGCAGCTCTCTAAATACATTTAAATATATCAAACATTCAAGAGCTTGAATGTGCTTCACTGTCCTTAAAATATTAAGTTAAAATCATGGAGTGGTTTTACTTTTTGTACTATGACAATAATGTTGATTCTACTTGCGATTCATTTTCCAGTAAAAAAAAAAAAGAGTCTACTGGCATGCTAGCAGTTAAAGTGGTGGACTGACAGCTGGTTAGACTGTGAACAGTTATAGACTGTTATATTAAATGGGAATTATCAGTGGTTATAAGCCTCATACAGTATATGAGGGTCAGAAGGGGCCTGTTACACTGAGTAGTAGGTTTTATCATCTATTCACATTGGCGATCACCGAAAGAAGGAATAAGAGAAGACGGCAGCGACCTCTAGAGACTGTAGTCATTATGACAGGATCAAAAACAGAAGTCAGGCGCTGTAGTATAGATGGCACAAAACACAGGGCTTTCACCCAGGAGACTGGGGTTCACATCCTGCATGAAACCAACAACCAATAGTTGTCTTTATGTTCACAATGTTTCACTTTCACTTTACAAACAGTTATTTTAAGTCAAAACATGATGTTTTTCCTGAAACCTAAACTAGGTGGTTTTGTTGCCTGAACCTAAAGAAGGTGTTTTGTTTGCATTAAAAATGTAACGTTTCTTGCAGTTTTACGTGTTAGAACCAAGCCCCCAGGAAGTGTACCGGTCGTCGATCCGGACTTTCGTAGTGGTCAAACGGCGGTACTGCAACTTCTGTGTCCGTCACGTGACGCACTGGGCCCAAAAATACTTTTTCCCATAGACTTACATTGGGAAAGAGACGTCTGTAACTCAGAGGATAATTTTTTTTGAGGTGAATCAACTTAATCGAACATTTTTTATCTGTTCAAAACGTACCTTAAAGGGAGATTTGTCAAGTATTTAATCCTCTTATCAACATGGGAGTGTGCAAATATGCTGCTTTATGCTTTATGGCAAACTGCAGCCCAACAGGCAACAACAGCTGTCAGTGTGTCAGTGTGCTGACTTGACTATGACTTGCCCCAAACTGCATGTGATTATCATAAAGTGGGCATGTCTGTAAAGGGGCAACTAGTGGGTACACAGAGAACCCATTTACATTCACATATCTGGAGGCCAGAGGTCAAGGGACCTCTTTGAATATGGCCATGCCAGTTTTTCCTCGCCAAAATGTAGCATAAGTTTGGAGCGTTATTTATATGATAGCTGTATCTTCCCTCTAGCTTTAAAACTGAGCTACTACAACCTAAAAATCACAAGTTGCTTTAATGTGTTAAGAACTTAGTTGTGTTGAAAAAAAATTGTGTTAACGTGTTATTATCGCGTTAACTTTATCAACACTACAAAAGATACAATTAAAGTATTTAAATCATCCACAAAACAATGAACATGAACACATGCTAGTCAAGATGGCGCCGCTCTAGTGGCAGCTTGTTACAGCAGCTCTCGCATTGTTAAGCTATTTCTCTTTTAGTTTTGTTGCTTGTTTTTTGCCCTTTGCTGCTGTACACTGCAAATTTCCCCCACTGTGGGACTAATAAAAGAATATCTCATCTTACTACAAAACTACAGCAGTGAGTCAAACTCCAGGCTGCCTGGAACAGGCCAACAAGCACTGAGCTACTGTCTGATACCGGTACATGAAAGAGTCTGGCAAGCCCCAAATCCCCCAAGCTGTATCTTCTTTATTCTTTGTCACTCTCTGCCTGGCATACAGGCAGCAGTTTTGCGGGAAGTGTCAAGGACAGTGAGTATGTACAGGAACTTGTATCACCGGCAGCCCAGTCAAGTCAGGTCAAGAAGAGTATACAGGTTTGTAGCGCTGCTGCCTGGACTGCTTAAAGCGAGCTAAACTTGGTCACACTATACTTGAGTGAGATTGTTGCACTGTTTAAAGGTCCCATATTGTAAAAAGTGAGATTTTCATGTCTTTTATATTATAAAGCAGGTTTAAATGCTGTATAAATACTGTTAAACTAACAAAACGCTCAATATATGGAGAAATACACAGAAATTCAGAAGTTGTGTGTTTCAAACAAGCCGTTTCTGTCCATTTGTGATGTCACAAATATACAATATTTAGACCGTTACACAGTTTTAAACATAAACATTCTAAATGTGTCCCAGTTTATTTCCTGTTGCAGTGTATGTGAATGACATCAGCTGACAGGAAGTAAACATGGACCCAAACTGTTGCCTAGCAACGTAATTCTGTTAAAATGCAGTAAAACGGAGCGTTTCAGACAGAGGGTAAATACAGGTATATTCAGGCAGACAGTATGAGGAAAATAAAGTTGTTTTTTTTTAACATTACAGGATGTAAACATGTTCTAGTAGAAACACAAAATACAAGTATGAACCTGAAAATTAGTACGATATGGGACCTTTAAGGTTGCTTCCATCTCGAGTGCTGGCAGTTAGTTTGGTAATACATAAAACCAGAGTGGGCGGGAGGAGGCAAGAGCTTTTGTCAACTTGAACTTGAAAAAGCAAAAGTCAAAATGATTTGTTCATTTTTTGCCAGCGGTAGAACTAGTGGTGTCTGATGACTGGTGGGACTACAGGCACTGAGGATGTCTAGACTGTGGTCCCTGTCAAAATATCCCCATTGCCATGAACTAAAACCTTAAATTTGTACAGTAAGTCTGCTGCATTTACTCCCATCAACAGTTTAAATTTAGAAAAATAAACACACTCTATCTATCAAGCTGAGATAGGATCTTGTAGCGAGACTGTGTTAAAGCTCTAGAAGAAGCTAAAACTGTAACATTTCAGCTCAGCTACTTATTTCATGTGACTGCCTCGTCTCCTCCCAGGCAGCAGCTTCCTCCAGTGTTTTCTGTCATATAGCGGTTCGCTTTTCTGCCGCTGTAGTGCGAGATCAGGCTTATCCAGTTCAAGGATTTTTAATCTTAACTTCTCCTCCAACATCCTCATTGCCAAAGAAACTTGCACAAGCGACTTTACTGAGTTTTTAAGCTTTGATGCCACGCTAAACTTGTTGCTAATTATAGACCACCCTGCCGTTTCCGCGTGAACTTTTCCACTTATGATGCCTCACCATCTGTTGGATTAGATAGTTGAGTTCTTAATGACTAACGTAAGGCAAAATAATACAACATATGCATCAAAAGGTTTGGTATGGTAAAACACTTACTGAGTATTTCATACCATAACTATATTAACATATATGTATACTATAAGAACATATGAATGATTCCCCAGTTGTTCCCCTAATTGTATCCCAGCAGGTACTTCTGCAGTTACCAGGGAGTACACAGACAGATTGTGGAGTAGAAACTGCAATGAACAAATACACATGTTGAGTCAGCTGTAACACTGGAACACTATATGTTGCAATTGAGTGGGAAAACGAGTTAGCAGGTGAGCAGATAGGTCTAAACAGTTAGCTAAAAGTCATGAATAAACAGTTGAAATAGTTAGCTAACCGTAATAAGCAGTTGAAATAGTTAGCTAAAAGTAATGGATAAACAATTGAAATAGTTAAAAGTTATGTATAATTTGTTAAATAGTTAGCTGAAACTAAACAGTATAAATAGTTAGCTAAAATTAGCCTGATGGATAAACAATTGAAATAGTTAGCTGGTTGTAATAAGCAGGTGAAGTAGTTAGATACAAGTAAACAGTTTAAACAGTTATCTCAAAGTATAAACAATTGAAATAGTTCAATGAAAAAGATAAAAGATTATGGAGAAAATGTAATTATACAAAAAATATTCGGTATCCAGTTTAATATCAGTTCAAATAAAGAGGACATGTGTCTATGAAGTGGTACTTGAGCCCATCTGACAGGATGTGGTGGTTCGTCAGACAGATGTTGGGCACCACTGATGCAGGTCATAACATGTACAACAATAAGGAAAATGGAATGTGTTGTGTTGGCCAAATAGTAATAAATATAATTCAATAAATGTGTGCTATGACCCACAGAGGATCCATCGTCATGGGTGAATGTTAGGTAAATGGTGGTTTTATAGTTATACATACATACATATCAATTATTTAACGGCATTGTATTATTTATTTATGCATTCAGAGCTACATTCGACTCATCCGATTAGTGACATTTGTCGCTTCTGAGACTCCGTATGTGCCTCTAGAAATATTGAGGTTACTGCTTGTTCGCACAGTGGTTGTTTTTCCATTAAAACAGGAAACCTTCCTCCTCCTCTGGGCTATACAGGGTCTCAAATCAAATCTTTACAGTATATCCCTTTTGCTCTCTACAACAGCAGCCACAAATCAGTTCATCGTTTCTGCATCCCAAAATGGTTGTTGGAGCAGCACCAAGCAATAGTGCAAGATAAATGAGGGCAAGCGCATTGTAATTTCCATATCAATCACGGATAGTGTCAGCAGCTTAACTTGGGGAGAAAGAGAGAGGGAAGGGAAAGAGAGGAAGAACGAGAGGCGGGGAGAGAAAGAAAATAGATGCTTTTGTTATTATGAACATTCTACTCCAGCTATTATTTAATGAAGCACATTTCATATCCAGAGCCAGGTAATGCACCTTGTGGCAGCGAGCCAGAAGCATACTGACTGACTGACCAGGTGACTGACTGAACAATCCTTGAAATCGTTTCAGAATGTCAACCGTCTCTGACATCCGGGGTGCAGGCAGAGTGCAGCTGTCATTTAGGCCATAAATGTCCGGCGGATTTATCTTCCAGCGACATTAACATTGAATCGTGGCTGTCAGCATGTATGTCAACTGGGCCTCGATGTGGAGGAGGTGCTGCTGACAAGCCGGCAGGAAGGGAGGATGAAAAGGAGGCGGGAAAGGATGGAGAGAAGGAGAATGAAGGAAGGCCCTCAAGGCCCCATAACAAGTTCTCAAAAGTTTCGCCGGCATTATCTCGTTAAGTGCTGGAGTCATTGAAGGACACCAGACAATTGATAGAACGGAGTTGACTTCAGCACAATTTCCTCCTTGTGGCGACATGTATCAACCAGGCCATTGGTCCCTATATTCTGCAGCTTAACTACCTCTCAGGCCTCCCACTGTGACAAATGGCTTCTGTCTCTTCTAATGTAATATTTGTTTCTACTTCTGAGAGCCTCTCGGCTACTCCGCGGCGAGTCTGTCTGCCGACTGCTTCATTGTGTTAGCCGACTTTATTCCCCAACCGGCTGTCAATTGGTGGACCGTCTGAGTGTTCTCGTCTGTCTGTCTTTTTGTCTCATTGCCTGTGCTGTCCTTTTTTTCCCTCTCTCAAGCTCTTTCTACTGTTCCCTCGTCAACCCCTCGCTCTGTCTCGCACTCACCATTCCTCTGCCTCCCTTGTGCTCTCTGTCTGTCTCTCTTCCATCTCTCATTCTCATTGCCTCTCTTCCATCCACCTCCTTTTCTCTCTCTCTCTCTCCACTTTACCGCCATGCCTTTGCTCCAGATGCTAGCTGTCTCAGCTCCGTGGGCCGCGTCTCAGTGATGGGCCCCTCCAGGAATTCAAAGCACCATTCTGGCATTTTCTTCCAAGCAATTGCTTTTTGCAGTAATAAAGGGGGAGTAGCTTTAGCATCTCTCTCTGAATGGACTTACTGGCCCCGGGCAAAACACGCACAAGTGCACATCCGTGAATCCTCTCGAGGCGGGAGCACACCGCAAGTCTCTGTCCGGATTCCGACCTAATTGAGCCGTCTCACATAATTCACAGGATTCGTCCTCAACAACGTACCATTAATCACGCTTTGCTTTGTCAAAAGGCTCCGAATGAGGCTCCTGAATCTTAAATTCTGTGTCCGTACTTTCATTTTAATAAGAAAATCCTGTTACACACAAACAATGTCTGTTCTTTGACTGCGACCTGTTGAGCCCCGCAGTCATACACCGCTAACAATACGATATGTAAATATTACACATGCCGTTTTAATGGTAATTAAAGTCACATTGGCACCAAATTAATTCACGATGGGACACGGAGCATTTAAGGTGCAATTAGCCATGGAGGCGGCTACGGCGATACTTTGCCTAACTGCAAACTCCAAACACTTCACAATTTGTTCTCACATTAAGTAAATGTCACAGCATATTAGCATGCTATTATGGCATCCATGTTTTTTTTGTTTTTTTTCCACAGTAGGGTCTGGTTACCAAAGTGCAGGTGGAAATGACTTAAAACCCAGAGAGAGAGAACAACAACTGAGGAGAGGATGAAGGGATGAGGGGAAATAGAATCAGTGAGACAGAGAAGCGGCTTTAATGCAACTTTTACTGCATCTCAGTGTAAACAAGTGCACCAACTGTTGTAGCTGTTAACTGTTGTGAGACAGTGGAGCAGCTGGGGAGGAACAGGCTGTGCGCTGTTTCGCTACAGATGAAGCTATGATAACAAAACTGCAAAACACAGGCGTGATGCTGACTTGTAGGATTTACTGTGGCTACAGCAGAGAAACCGGCTGTACTTGCCACTGTCTCTTTGCCAGGACTGTCTGTGTATGGACCGGCCTGTGCACGTGTGCACATATTATACATTGCCACAATGAATGGCATTAGATCCTTCTTTTATTAAGCTGTTATTCCTCATGTGTTTACCCACAATCAATAACTTTAACAAGAGGCAGGCACACACACATACAAAGTGTTCATATTGAAATGAGAAGCGCTGAGGCTGTAATTGATTGCATACCTGCATTTATTCTTGTGTGTATTAGGCTTGTCAAACAAAAGGCCAGCATTCATTGATTCAGTGAGAGAACAATGCACCGCTCTCTGCAATGTCATTTCAAAATAATTCAGTTTGACCTCTATGTTGTTCTTTTCCGTTTTTTAAAGAATGTGGGGACGCTGCTTATTTTCAACATGACTGTGGTCCAGTATGGAACAAGACTGAGTGTCTTTAAAGGTGCTAAATGTGCTAAATTGGGAGAATTTCTATTGCCTCCATACAGCTCTCAACATGGCGACAGCTGAGCTAATGGTGCTAACAGCGCTAACAAAGGCAACACTGCTGAAAGAGTTAACTGTATCAACCTAGGGGCAACCAGAGGGTGGGTGCTGCACTTCCACAACAGCGCCGTCGGTCGGGACGACTTTATCAGCTGTGACTGTGAGCTAGCCAGTGGGGCACGCTCACACGCACTAAAAGGCATGCGTGGCGAGCCCGGCTATATCAACAAAGCACGGAGAAGTTTGGATTACAAAACACACAGAAGGAGATATATATCTATATCTTTACGTAGCAAATAGTTGCTATATTAATTCTCTGGATATCGTATAGAGCACCTTTAAGGCTGTGCTTTCAACTGAATGCTTGTACGAACAAATCTTTAAACTTAATTTACTCCACTGAATCACCGTTATCAGTAGCGTTCAGCAGTTGAAGCCCCCCAGCCCCCACAAAAAGGCGTGTGGATAACACAATAATGCGCAAGGAAATAGCGTGCGATAAGAATGCTGTTCTTGCATTTGGCGTGTCATTTGTACGCCATGTAGTCTGTACTGACTGCAATGTAAATTCAGTCTCATAAATATGCTACGCTCAGAGCTGGTGACGTAGAATATGTGAGAAAGATTGCTTATGGCGGGCGGGAGGGGAGGTGGAAGGGTCCAACACACACAGGACTTTCAACCAGGAGACCGAGGTCGGTGTTTTTTTAGTGACGTTTGTGACTTGTTTTCCGTACTTATGTTAAGTCGTTTGTGTACATATTTACTTAGTTTACATACTTATCTTGTTTTTCCTAAACCTAACTAAGTGGTTTTGAAACCTAAATGAGGGATTTTGTTGCCCCCTGTTGGTACAAGCGTGTAATATTCACGTCTCAGCAAGGCAAAACATGACATTGATGCGCTATCATCTGGTGGACAGGCAGGCGTAATACCGAGTTGAACCTCATGTACAGTGCTTGTATAGGCTAGTTTTGTACCGAACTTAACGGCTCGGACTAGCAACAGACTGAACTGAAGACTGAATCCAGGCTGGACATAATGGCGGTTTGACCAATGATATGTTCACTTACTGACACTACATACTGAAGTACATTAGAATGGTGACGCTACCACTTAGCTTAAAAAGAGTAAACAAACTACAGTAGAGTGACTGTGAATCATTGAACTGAACTGAACAAAGTTAAGCCGATTAGCATCAAACACAAAGTACAGCTAAGGCTGATGGGAATGTCATATTTGTTCAGGTATTTGGTCTTAAACTAAAGCATTGCACAAATTCATATTTTGTCGTGATGATGGTGCTAGATGAAAAGTGAAAGGATCGCCAAAGTCTGAGAAATTCATCATTGAGATATGCAGGAATGTCTCCACCAAATTCCACGGTGATCCATCCAAACACTGTTGAGAAATGTTACAAAAAACAAAATGTCAACCTCCTTGTGGCGCAGACAGAAAAAGTCAACGGATAACCAAAGTCAGTAAGATGCATCCTTTGGGCACGATTAATGTCTGTACAAAATGTTATGACAACCCATGCATAGCTGTTAAGATATTTCAGTGTTTAACGACCAACAGACTGACACACCGGCATCCATAGAGCCACACAAACCGCCGGCATGAAGTATGCTGGAAGTCAAGGTGAAGCAGCAAACTCTTCATGCAGTATAACAGATGTTTGTTGTAAAAAAAATGGGAAATGTTGCTCAGAAAGGAACAATCTACTTGTCAACTTTAGCACTATGTCACTGTAAAAGAAAAAAAAAGGCTCCCTGGTTTGATGTAATTGCCTTTCCACGGTCCAAAGTGTGCAAACATCGACACATTTTTAAAACTTATGGGATGATGGATTCCCACCGCCTCACAGACGGGGCCGAGAGCAGCAACCATATGCCTGAAGATCCCCATCAACAGGCGTTCCCTTAACTCTAAATTGCACTCAGTTTGAGACAAAGGCGAGCAGCAACTGGTCGACACACGAGCGCAGGCTGCGCGGAAAAGAACACAGCGCCTGTGGCCACGCTGCCATCTCCCATTTAATGTCAGTGGGTCCCTGCTCACACTGAAAAAGATCCCATTGCTGCTTAATATTTCATCCCACGAGTCGCAAAAATCTTAATATTCCTTCCTGGCCTTACCGAACTTGACGCTTTCCATATGCGGCACGCTCATTACGCGATAACAGCAACCCCCCCTCCCCTCCTCCCCAAATGACACTCATCATGGTGTTTAAATTTTGCAAAGCCACCTTCCTAAAAAGCTGCTCAAATATGAATGCGGTCTCTGGCCCCATTTCCGGGGGTCCGTAGTGTGGCTTTTTTTCGCTTTCTTGGTGCTCAACAAGTTGACTCCCTTTATGAATTTACATCCCCGGGCTATCGCCAGCCCTTTCTGCCGCTTCCTGTCAGCGGCTCCTCTCTCCGTCTCCCTCCCTGCAGAGGAAGATGCTCCAGGCTATGCTGAAAATAAGATAAGATATTCAAATATGTCCGCGCGTTCACCTACAAGTTCTTGTGTTTTTCGAGGTCAGCCGAGTCCCCCTTTTTTCTCGACTGGTGAATCAGACATCTCAGATTGTGTGTGTGTGTGTGAGTAGATACGAGCCTAGTATCACTACGTTACTGTACTATATGTGTGTGTGTGTTTTGAGCTCTTTGGGCGATGAGGTGACATGCCCGGGCGCGTCAAACCATCTTTTCTCCGCGGATAGCCACGAGCTGTGGTTCAGTCAACAGTCAGCAATCCATCGATTGAGCTGCAGAACAACAGCGAGTCATAAACAAACAGGCAGGAGGAAACACAGGAGAGCACGCTGAGAGACAGAGCGGGGACAGCTTTAAGCAGCAGCGGCGGCGGAGAGCTTTTGTCACTGACAGCAGTGGAATGTGTGCTCCTGCATGTGTGTTGGTGATATTCACGTATGTGTAAGAAGAAGTAGATGATGGGAGTTTTCTGTATAACCCTCAATAACTTGCTTTGATGCCGTTGTGCTCGTGTGTGTGCTTCAGTGTAACCTGCTCCGATGTTCTGTTCATTAACATCTCTAATGTATGTGTTTGCCCTTGAGTGCTTCTATCTGTCTGCGCATGTAGGTGTGTATATGTGCACACATTGAAGGCTCGAATGAATCAGCCACATTTTTGACACTGACGGTTGCTACAAGAAAGGAGTTGCACATGACCTCTCCCTCCTTTCTTCTTCTCCATCACCTCCTCCTTTCTCTCTCTCCGTTTGCAGTTGAAACCAGGAGCCCGAGCCGTGGCTATATTCCTTAGCTATCCCGAGCTAAGATTAGCATACTGATTAGCTAGCCTCGTGGCTCTATCTTCGCATTCCCCCCCGAGCTCACATGCAGGGCTACAGCCTCATGAATACATAATGGCACCATCGGCAAACAAATGCACGGCTGAGAGCTTCCAGAGGAGGGAGCTAGTGTACAAAACACAATGATTTCTTTTTCTTTTGTAATGTAATCAGAGGGTACTGAAGCATTCTCATGTGATTAGACTTTCCAACACGGTATGAGCGCTTAAATTGTTGAGCTGTTGCCATTTATGTTTCTCTCTCTGCACTATGTTTGTCTCCTTCTTCCTTAATCTTTTCTCTTTCCTTTACCCATCTCCTTTCTCTACCTCTTTCTCTCTCTTCTAAAATCTCCTTTCCATTAATCCCTACCTCTCCCCCTACGTTCCTCCCTTTCTTCTCCCCACCCCTCTCCCTTTTCCTATCAAGGCATCGGTGAGGATATCAAGCCACCTCCTGCTCTCACCTCCTTTCAATGCCACTACTTCTATCCCTCCCTCCCTCCCTTCGCCACCTCTCTCTCTCCGTCCTCTTAAATCTCTCCCCCTGAGAAGGGCCGAGAGTGAGGACGGCAGATCGTGTGAAGTTGGATGTTGATTCTAGGTGACAGGCACCATATGAGTCATAGCCATAATCACAGAGCTCCCCTCAATCCCCCCCACCACCCCACCCCACCCCTTTTGGCTGCACAACACAGCAGCACTGCAAAGCAAAAAACTGCCCTTGGTACAAACAATAGCTATACACCATGCATGTAAATTCATACAATCTGTACAACATTTCTTCAACACGTACAGGAGCAGTCATTCAGACTAGTGAAAAGTGCATAAAACACAAATAATGGTCACATGTTCCAGTAGAAGTGTATGTAAGGACGTCAGATTTGCATAAAAGCACATAGATGTATGGGACAGATTGAGAACCTGTACATATGCTGGACCATTTCCCTATCCATACAGTATGTATGCAGCATACAGTAAATACTATATGTTCATATGTACATTTTTACATCCATTTTAGCCAACTCATAAACTGTAATATTATTGCAAATGCAAAAATATTGTGTGACGAAATACAGAAAAACGCAGTAGAAGTGCTCCAATTAATCAATTAGTTGACCGAAGGGAACAACAATGACACATTTGATGGTTCCAGCTTCTACAAATGGGAGAAATGACTGATTTTCCTTTATCCTACATGATAGTATACAACACCTTTGGGTTTTAGACTGTCAAACTCAAGACATTTGATGACATCACCTTGAGCTGTAGATGTCTGACTGGTACTCCCAGTCAGTTTTCACTGTTTTCTGATGTTTTATAGACCAAATGATTAGTCAATAAAATGATCGGCGGATTAATCAATAATGACAATAATTGTTATTTGCAGAACTAAAATGTAGATTTTACTGTCTGTGTCAATATCCAATATGGGAAAAGGACAAAAATGTAACAACTTTCAAATTTTCAACAAGTCCAAAAATGTTCAAGTCATCAAATTGTAAATATATATAAAAAATCTGGATATTTCTGGCATAATTTCTTGGACTTGGGAATGCTAGTGTTGTAAAAAGAAACAACGTATAAGCAGGTCTAAATTATAAGATAAGATAAGATAAGAGGTCAGCAGTGAAGAGGACAGGAGATGACGAGAGAGGGGCGGCAAAAAAACCAACCTGCTGAGAGCAGAGACCTCAGTCAGAATAACATATAGGAACGTGCAGCGTTCAGCTCAGCTCAGATCTGCACCAGAAAACAGGCCCAAAAATGAAAGGATGGGAAAGAAATTGTAAAGAGAGGAAGAGGATGAAAGAACATGTGCGACAAAGAGAAAGAGGAAAACTGAGCATTAAATGGAGGATAACAAAAAAGAATAAAATAAGGAGGTATGTAACATAACAAAGGGGAAGTGGACCGGACAGCTGACCGGGACATCGAAGGACACAAGAACAAAGCAGAGGAGAGGGTGGTATAAATATAAAAAAAGGACAAAACTGAAAGACAGCCCGCATGAGGAAGGTCAAACAAAATGGAAATGGATGAGAGGGAATCTAAAAGAGAAAGCATGTGAAATATTCTGGGCTGCGAGTTCAGATGCTTGGAGGTTTATCAGCCAGAAAGACCACAAGCTGAGACAAAAGGAACATCTAAAATAGGGAAAAAAGAGGAGCCAAGAGGAGGAACCAAGGAGGCTCTCTGGCTTTAGTTTAATATTCAAATAGCGGTAGTAAGAATAAAGAAATGTTGGACTAGACCATTTTTCTACACAGTGAAAACACCTTACAAGAAAAATAGCATTTAAAAGTGACAAACAAAGGTGAGCAGGAGGTAGAGGTCCTTGGGGGGGGGCTCAAAGACTGCTGACTGAAACAAACACCCAAGCGCCATTGATTGGACACAAGCAGAAGATCAATCGACATGGCCGAAGGCACCATAAAAGAAGAAAAAGACCCCTTTTTGCACCCCCCCATTGATTAACCTGGGGCCTTTATGACTGAAAAACAAACTCAATCTTCTGCGTATTGTAGAAGAAGAAATCAGGAAAGAGAGAGGGCAGTCGCCGGAGCTATAAGGGAGAACTGATGTAATGAATGTGTTCATTTCTCCTCCACACCAGCATGTTGCTGGATGATCATACTAATCATTAGCTCTGCGGCTAATGAAATGAAATAGTTTTTTTATAGTGGGCTTATCATGGCTATTGCACATAGCCTCTCTTTTTTTTTTTTTTTTCACACGTAGCAGACTGAAACACAGTGTGCCAGCTGGATGTCTCCTCAAAAAGTGAGTCAGAGAAGGGAAGCGAGAGGGAGAGAAGGTGTGAGGGTGCCAGGGAAGGAGGAATGAAAGGGGCCAGAGAAGGAGCTGCAGAGAGAGAGAAACAGAGAGAGACACAGAGACAGAGAGACAGAGAGAGAGTGGGATTGTGTGACCATGTGTGTGTGTGTGTGTGTGTGTGTGTGTGCATAGATTTGCCTAATAAGGTTACCCCTCAGGCAAAAGCTGAATTACTGCCTGGAGGAAGTCTCACTGTTTGTCCAACTAAAAGGAGCTTATTCTTCTTCTTTAGTGTTTTTCTACCGTACTGGATGTCTCATGTGGATTCTTTCTCTCCTGCAACCAGTGAGGCAATATGACAGACACATGACTGTCTGACCTCAGTAAGTGAGTCTGACAGCCCTCAGGACACAGATGTGTGTGTGTGTGTGTATATTTGTGTGTGTGTGTGTGCGTGTGTGTGTGTGTGTGTGTGTGTGTGTGTGTGTGTGTGCGTGTGCGTGCGTGTGCGTGTGTGTTGGTGCGAGAGAGAGAGGGAGAATTAAAGGGAGCCACGAGAGACTTAATTAGACCTTTGGGACACTTTGGGTTCAGGACACTGTCCACAGAAAGTGTTTTCACCAAGACAATGAGACATGTCCCTCTCTCTCATATCTGTCTGTTTAAATGAGTAAGAGCAGAAGGAAAAAGCTAGAGAGTGTGTGTGTGCGCGCAGCTGGAAGTGCGCGTTTTCCAATAACTGTGTACTACAAATGACCAATAGGCTAAGAGTGATTTACAATGGCAGAGTCTACCCCCCCCACACACACACACACACACACACACACCCGCACCATGACACGGTCCCCCGCTGCTCACCAGTTTGCGCCCTAATGCCGATATGTGTGGTCAAGGAACAATAAATAGCGCTTCGTGCCGTGCCGGCCGGCGGACACTTACCGCAATAGAGGACCAGCAGCGCCGTCAGAAGCACCACAGCCCAGAAAGTTGAGGACATCCTCGGCCAGCGACCGGCATCCCTGCGCCTCGCCAACCTTGACACCGAAGCCATCGAACCACCGGGCAGCACTTCCTCTCTGGAGAGACAGACGGATACAAAAAGCAACAAGACGGTATAATCTCACAATCCAGCTCGGGTTCTCTCTATGCTCATATCTCCACGTGTAATCCCACAAAAAGACATGTCCACATGGAGACAGTGATTAAACAGCCGCTGATCGCGCTCCTCTGGTCGGATTGGAGCCGGTGCGCAAAAGAAGAAAAAAAGGGTCACATCTTCCTCCAGGAATCCAGTTAGGAGATATCTCTCTCTATTGGTGCACAAACACAAGTTGGTAAACGTCCCTTTAGTTGTCCCAAAGTGTGTCAACCTCAATGTCGTGTCCGATATTTCAGTAAAAAGGAAGAAGATTGAGTTAATGCTCAAAGTGTTCAATCACTAACACCGCAGCGTCGTTAAAGCTCCTTCACCTGTGGTCGGTTCTCTCGGTTCTCTCGGTACTCTCGGTTCTCTCCAGACCCGACGGCAGAGCCCCGAACACCGAGGAATAAACACGGTCCTAATAAATCCTCCAGGATGGATGGATGAAGGAAGGTTTGGTGGTAAAAGTCCTTTGCGCTCTCTGGTTTTGGAACGCAGTGGATGAGGATCACAGCATGCTTAGCAGGAGGAGGATGAAGAATGGTGGAGAGGAGAGAGGAGAGAGCGGGAGGAAAAGTGCGCACCAAGCGACTCCAAGGGATTTTTTTTTTTTCCCAAAGTGAAACATTCAGATAATCGATATTACGTCAGCAATAAGCCAGTTGAGGTCTCGGTTTACAGTGAGATCACAACAGCTCGATGCTGGACACGTCTCACATCATACAAACGCTGTTATTTATTGATCTGATATATTCTACATGCTGCTGTTTGATTGTTTAATCAATACTGACTGAGTGAGATTTAGACATACATTCCTCAATTAGAGACACATGATTCGTGTGAATTGTGATTTTATTTCTTCTGCAGCAGATATCGAACACTGATGTGGACAAAAGCTGCATGTTGGTCACGTCTTTATTACTAAAACCTTCAAAATAAAATAATATTGCTGAAAGATTAAAACTGCTCTGTAAAAGAAGTGCCATCGAGGTACTTTTACTTTACTTATGTACTTACATTTTATGCCACTATATTTCTTCTCCACTACATTTATCTGACATCTTTTATTTTGTAGATTAAGATTTTACAAAAACACACACTGTGTGATGATCTTATCAAATATGACACGTCATAGATTAAACAAACCAAACAACATTTAATTAGTGAACATTATATCTCCCAGAGCTTCTATAATACCCAAATATAACAATGTTTCTGCACACGGATTACTTTTACATTTTGATACATTGGACATAATATTTCTGTACCTCTAGGTCAGGGGTCAGCAACCTTTACTGTCAGAAGAGCCATTTTAGGCAAAAAAAAAAGAAGAAAAAGAAAATCTGTCTGGAGCCACAAAACATTTGATCATTGTGATGAAGGTAACAGTTTATAGTCTAAGTATATAGTATAGAAGTCTAATGCAGTGAGGGCCAAAGAGACAATGTACTACGGAGTATTAGGGCCACATTGAGGGACAAAACATCTGAGATTTACAGAATAAAGTCAGAAAATTAAAGTCTTAATATTACGAAAATTAAGTTGGAACTTTACAAGAAAAAAAATTTGTAATACTACAGGAATAAAGTCATAATATTAAGAAAAAAAAAGAAAATAAGACGTAAAATTACTACTTTATGATATTATGACTTTATTCTCATAATACTACGACTTTTTTTCTCGTAAAGTTATGATTTTATTCTCGTAATATTAGCGCTTTTGCCATGAGTCTGTGGCCATGAATATCTATAGAGATGTCTGTAAATCAGAGGGTAATTCTATTTTCGGTAAATCAACAGTACAAACACTGAAATAGCCCTCATTTAAATCATTGTGTAATAGCAGTTGTAAAATTACCTAATAGCCGAATCCAGAGTTATTTTCCTCGGCATAATTAACGGTCATCAGACCCACGGGACTGCATCGCCCTGCACGCTCATGTCACATATCTGGTTCTGCCAGCTTCCTGCTAGCTGTATGGGCTGTAATAATGGAGATATTGGCTGTAATTCATCACTTTATTATCTTTTAATATACCCATGGGCTGTATGCTGTCAGCCTTTACCATGGTGGATGGATTAACGTCTCTGTTCCCAAACAACCGGCTATCGGCTAGTAGCTAGTAGTGCTAGTAGCATGACATCAACAGAATTTAATGGAGTTGTAGGCTATTTACTAACACAGGGCAAAAGCATAGGACACAACCTCTTCTACATCCATGGTCTGTGGTCTATTAGACCCTCTTCTACATCCATGGTCTGTGGTCTACTGGACCCTCTTCTACATCCATGGTCTGTGGTCTATTGGACCCTCTTCTACATCCATGGTCTGTGGTCTATTGGACCCTCTTCTCCATCCATGGTCTGTGGTCTATTAAACCCTCTTCTACATCCATGGTCTGTGGTCTATTAGACCCTCTTCTCCATCCATGGTCTGTGGTCTATTAAACCCTCTTCTACATCCATGGTCTGTGGTCTATTAGACCCTCTTCTCCATCCATGGTCTGTGGTCTATTAGACCCTCTTCTACATCCATGGTCTGTGGTCTATTAGACCCTCTTCTACATCCATGGTCTGTGGTCTACTGGACCCTCTTCTACAT